>CM034357.1:35284727-35463548 GCA_019925275.1 Mytilus edulis
AATATAGTTGACCTATTACTTATAGTTTAAGAAAAATAGACCAAAACACAAAAACTTAACACTGTGCAATGAACCGTGCAATTGAGGTCATGGTCAAATAAACCTGTGGGACTGACATATAGATCATAATATATTTCCATACACCAAATATAGTTGATCTTTGGCATATAATATTAGATAAAAAGACCAAAACTTAAAAACTTAACTTTGACCACTGAACCATGAAAATGAGGTCAAGGTCAGATGACATCTGCCCGCTAGACATGTACACCTTACAATCATTCCATACAACAAATATAGTAGACCTATGGCATAAAGTATGAGAAAAAAAGACCAAAACACAAAAACTTAACTATAACCACTGAACCATGAAAATGAGGTCAAGGTCAGATGACACCTGCCAGTTGGACATGTACACCTTCCAGTCTTTCCATACACCAAATATACTAGCCCTATTGCTTATAGTATCTGAGATATGGACTTGACCACCAAAACTTAACCTTGTTCACTGATCCATGAAATGAGGTCGAGGTCAAGTGAAAACTGTCTGACGGGCATGAGGACCTTGCAAGGTATGCACATACCAAAAATAGTTATCCTATTACTTATAATAAGAGAGAATTCAACATTACAAAAATTCTGAACTTTTTTTTCAAGTGGTCACTGAACCATGAAAATGAGGTCAAGGACATTGGACATGTGACTGACAGAAACTTCGTAACATGAGGCATCTATATACAAAGTATGAAGCATCCAGGTCTTTCACCTTCTAAAATATAAACCTTTTAAGATGTTAGCTAACGCCGCCGCCGCCGCGGGATCACTATCCCTATGTCGAGCTTTCTGCAACAAAAGTTGCAGGCTTGACAAAAACCCTGACATTTGAAATGCTTAAGAAAAGGGGTCTCATTTAGAGGAAGGGTCTGATCCTGGATCATGCTTATTCATTATTATTGTTCTGGTAGAATCTCATATCCCACTTATCTTTATAATAATAGTGCTTGTATTTCATGTGTCCCGCCAACTTTGTTTCCCATTTGGACTTTTCACGTGTCACGCTTGCAAAAAAATAGACCCACTAGATATACATACGTATCTGAGGACCATTTGTCTGATATACATTTCTTCAACAGTGGTATTCAGCTGTCCGAAGTCCCAGACTAATGGCAACATGCTCTGTGGTAAGGACTGGACTCTGTAAACTAAATGTCTCATTGGAACATGGCCTGAAAATAAATAATACAAAAATTAGAAGATCAGGAATACTGCACAGAACAACAGACCAAATCAAACACCAAATCCTGAAAAAAATACATTCCACACAACAAAACATATACTGTGGATTCATTTATTTTCATGGGTATCAGTTTTCGTGGATAGCTCAAAACTTGCATATTCTTGGATATTTAATTGTGGTTTTGCCACTCTCTGTATACAAAGCCTATTCAAAATATGTTATTAGTTGAACATTTGAATTCGTGGTTCACCTGTACCCATGAAACCTACAAAAATTGGTATCCAACGAATGTTAATGAATCCACAGTAATTGACTATTTTTAACCATGTAGGCCGACTTGGTTGGCAGACAAGTCATTGAATATATTCTTTTACTAGATACTATAAGTTTAAAGTAATTGGATAAATTTGGTTTTTATTTTAGAGGAAACTATTTTTATAATTTGACGACAGCAACGCCTTTCTGAAAAGTAATGAGAAAAGATCCCTTGGCCAGGTGAGCTAAAAAGGTCAGGAAGCTTGGTCACCCCAGAAACTGTTCATTTGATTTGAATTGATGCTTTTATTACCGGAACATTTTAAAACAAGGTTCCTCAAGGTTTCACCTTACAAAACAGTAAAGAAAATCATCAAAAATTCAATGCAAATTAGAGTATTGGACAGCAAAAATAAGAAAATTGATACATTTCCAACCATGACATGGACAGGATTTATAAAACATAATGTATACCTAGTTTATCTGTGGTCTCCCTGCCACTAAGATGATAACCAAGTCCTGCCTCCTCTTGTTTCTTTATCATATCATCAGAATGTCTGAAAATTAGAAGTTTAATAAAGTTTCATTTGTATTTGCCATGCTCTGTATATCTGTAGTGTGGGTCTCATTTGGGTCTAAGCGTGACGTGGGATTGCCGATTTTTTGTAAGCGTGACATGTGAAAGTCAAATTATTGTGTCGTGAAAACAGGAAATGAGGTCTAGTGGAACCCAGGAAATGCCAAAAAAATGAAAATTGCTTCCGTACATAGTGTAAGCGGGATACGGGAATCTTCCAAAACAGTAAGGGGGACCCGGGATCGCAACCCCCCAATGAGACCCCCTATAGTGAGTTCATGATACTTGATCTGGCTATACAAATTAAATCTGGATATCAAAAATTACTTCCCATTGCAGTTTTTCAGTAGAGTTTCAGTTTTTATTTGGTAGTGCAATCTAGAGTTTTACTTTGTAGATATATTAAAGTAGTACTGTTGAATTTAATTTGCAATGTTCTTTTGCTTTTATGGTGATAAAATTTTGAATAACACTATACATGAAGCATATTTTAAGACTTTTCTTGACAATATAAAAGTAACACCGTGAGGGATTCTTCTTAGTTGGATTTTATTGTATATCTCTATACCATCTTAATATTCATAATTCATAATACTGTAAAATAGATGGTTTTAATTGGGACATTAAACAAAGTAAATGTGCACTTAGTATTATGTGCCCTAAAAATTTGTGACTACAAAATCTTTTTCACTTACTTTCTATATGGATTACAAGCAGCCACAATTTTCAATTTTTCATGCAATTTGATTGGTTTTCCCTCCAAAGATCTATCACACATAATTTCCTTGATCACACCAATAGCTTCTGTAGTATTGGCTTCATCAAAGAATAATACAGTGTACATGAATGGATAATCTGCTGCATTCTTTCTTGTCATTTCTTCTGCCTTTCTTACTTTCCTGATAATGTCTGATGCTTTTGTTCCTCCATGAACCTGAAATGTTTCATTTATTCTTAATTAGCATCTCAGATAGTCTTTCAAAATGGGTATTTCGAGCAACAGTATAAAAAGACATGATTAATACTTTGAAATAACAGTTCAATTTAATAAGACTAAGTGATTGTTTAACATAAAAATTTAGTCAATGTAGTTATTTTGTTTACGGTATGTCAAAGCAAAGCTTTTTCATCAGCTGTTCAACCAAATGCTCAATGCCACCACTGCAATATAACATTTAAAGAGCCATTCAGTTTCCAAATCTTAAAGTATATGAATTCAAAACCATTGAAGAATAATGATTGGAATGAGCTATGTTTGTTTCATTAAAATAGAGGCTCTAAAGAGCCTATGTCACTAACCTGACTCTATATATATCTTCAAACTAGAGGCTCTAAAGAGCCTGTGTAGTTCACATTGGTCTATGACTATGTGCATATTAAACAAAGGACACAGATGGATTCATGACAAAATTGTGTTTTGGTGATGTGTTTGTAGATCTTACTATACTGAACGTTCTTACTGCTTACAATTATCTCTATCTATAATGAACTCGGCCAAGTAGTTACAGTGGAAAATATTTTGTAAAAATTTACAAATTTATGAAAATTGTTAAAAATTAACTACAAAGGGCAATAATTCCTTAAGGGGTCAATTGACCATTTTGCTGTACATTATTGCTGTTTACAGTTTATCTCTATCTATAATAATATTCAAGATAATAACCAAAAACGTCAAAATTTCCTTAAAATTACCAATTCAGGGGCAGCAACCCAATAAAGGTTTGTCCAATACATCTGAAAATCTCAAGGCAGATAGTTCTTGACCAGATAAACAATTTTACCCATGTAAGATTTGCTCTAAATGCTTTGGTTTCAGAGATATAAATTTACCCCTATGTTCTAGTTTTTGCCATGGCAGCCATCTTGGTTGGTTGTTGTGGTCACCAGACACATTTTTAAAACTAGATACCCCAATGATTATTGTGGCCAAGTTTGATTAAATTTGGTCCAGTAGTTTCAGAGAAGATTTTTGTAAAAGTTAAAGACAACGAACGCCAAGTGATGAGAAAAGCTTACTTGACCTTTCAGGTCAGGTGAGCTAAAAAGGTCACCATCCAAACTTTATAGACTAAAATAAAATTCATTTCTAAAATTCTAAATTTTGCTGATCACTTTTGTTGGTAATGCTTTCTCTCTCCTCCATTTTTTCTAATGCAAATTTTAGTACAAAATCTTTATCATTCAAGGACCATAACTTCTTTAATAATCTCAATAGTTACCTTCATCAATATCATGTTTTCAACATTTACACCTAGAGGTTGCTGTAATTTGCACATGAACTTGATCAGGCGAGTTTTACCACAGCCAGTCTCTCCCATAATAATAACTGGTATATCACATCTGAAAATAAATAGTTAATCTCTGATGCATGATTTTTTTTATCATTAATTTTTTGCTGGTGTTTAACTAACTTTCAGTAACTGCGAGAACTCTCAAAATGTACTTCAAAGTTAATTTGACATGTTGATACAATTCATTATGCTTTTTTGTTATTCACTTCTGTTCTTGTACTATGAACAATAGATTTATTAATTTGTAAACAAATATTTGAGTACTCCATGTACTCCTTACAACAAAATTATTATATTTACCTGTGTACTTTATTTTATTTAATGCTGTTGTGTCCAAGGTTATAGTTGTCTTTCTATTATTGTTTTACATCTCCCCATTTTTATTAATATTGTATTTACATTGTGTCATGATGAATAGATAAAATTTATTCTTTCAGTGTATGTTTACATTTATTTGTTAATAAGCTTCTGATGGAGCTAGGCCATTTCAATGGCTATTTCAAAGTGTGTCTTTCTATGTTGTGATGATACTTTGAGATTAGGATGAAGGTTGGTGCACTGTTAAAACGCTTAAACCTGCTGCATTTGTTTGCACCTGTCCTAGGGCTTGAATCTGTTGTTCAGTGGTTGTCATTTGTTGGTGTAGTTCATAAGTGTTTCGCGCTTTTTTTACATAGATCAGACTTTAGTTTTTCTTGTTTGAATGCATGCATGGTTTAATATTAGTCATTTTTGGGGCCCTTTAAAACTTGCAGTTCGGTGTGAGCCAAGGTTCTGTGTTGAAGGCCAACCTATAATGGTTAACTTTTAACAAATTGTGACTTGGATGGAGAGTTGTCTTATTGGCACTGATACCACATCTTCTTAAATCTATGGATTGGTAAAAGGAAGTTAAGTTATAGAAGTAAACATTAATGAGACAGAAATCCAATGATAAACAAATGAAAAATATCTGTGACATAGCAAAAACTGCCATTAACAGCAGAAAAAATTCAAACAGTGGAGTCAACAGATTTTTTTTTAATTTAAAGCTCAATATCCAAATTACCTGAATCTCATATAAATAGCCAGTATCTTCTTCACATTATCTGTCGTCAACTCGTAGGTTTCATCTGGATCATGTATATTTTCTATTCCCATTACATAACACATTTTTGTGATTTTTTCAAGTCTAAAATTGAAAATTTATAAAGGAATATTTTAACTTGACAAATCAACACAAAAATAAGAACTTGTAAAAAAAAAATCCCTTAAAATGGTGTTCACGTCCACTTACCGGTAGGTGTTTTTGTTAGATGTATTTCTTTTTGTATCCAACTAGTTCGTTCTTATGTTGTACTGTTACACCACTGTCATAGGTTAGGGGGTAAGTAAAGCACTCACAAACATGTTTAACCCAGCTATAATATTCTTTATGTGCCTGTCCCATGTCAGGAGCCTGTAGTTAAGTGTTTGCTGTTTGTTCATGTCTGTCATATTTATTTTTCATAAACTCTTTTGTTATAAATTATGCTATTAGTTTTTTCAACTGAATTGGTTCATATTTTTCATGTCTGTCTCTTTTGTAGCTTACCACATGGTATGGGTTTTTCTCATTGTTGAAGGCTGTACAGTTGCCTATACTCTACATTTGAACTTTGATGGACCGTTGTCTCATTGGCAATTATACCACATATCTTATTTTTTGTATAACCTGCTATAATTTTACGACATACGCTTCATCTGGTCATCATACAAGTATACAATATGGGCAGAGGAATTAAGGAAAACGCTATCAAACATGCATACCTGAAATGAATTGCAGAATGAAGAGATATTTACATCAACAATTTCAAAATCCTAAATTTTACCTTGGGAGAGCATCAAAGTTTTCAGTAAGATTGACTCCATTTTTGACAAGAGCATCAAACAAAGACGGATGTATAAATTCTGGTTCTAAAATGTTACTTGTTTGAACATCAACCAGATTCCCTGTTCTTCTGTCTATGTTGAATCCAAAGAAAGTCATGCAATGCTTGTCTGGGTTGAAAAACAGGTAAGGGTAATGACTGAAAAACATAAATTCAATCTAAACGCGCATAGATTTATTTCAGCATTTATTGTATAAAGCCTCAAAGCAATTTCTAGTTAAAACAATGTCACAAGATTTACATATGTTATACATATTCATTCACCTTGTGTCATAATAGAAACCATTGTTACCATTTGAAATTTGTGCAAAACTGTAATTGCAATTTATTGAAGAGAAAATATAAAATTTGCTTTTTAAATAAGATATCATTTTTATATTTTATTAGACTTTCATGAAATTGCAATAATTTCATGATCATTCAAACAATTTTATTACACAATTATATAGAAAGTTTTAATTCTAAAATCTAATTATCAAAAGCCTTAAGTTTGTTAACTTTATTCAAAATGAAGTAAATCTTTTGTACTTGGTCAATATTTCAGCTGTCAGATGTCAACACAGATGATAAAACATGCAATGATTCGAAATAGATAAAATTGATTTCAAAATCAAATAAACACCAAATTTATACTGTAAAAATATACTCTTAAGTACTGATACTTTACCTTGTTTCCCAATTTCTCTTCATCTGGTACATCTGTATAACGTCTTCCCCCTCCTTTTCTTTGTCCTCTTCACTTATCTGTCTCTGTAGCAGTTGTAATGGAGATTCCTCACTCATTATCAAAGACCGGGTAGAAAAATCCTGTAAACAAAAATTATACAAGTAGTATTTATTAACAAGGATTTCACAGAAAAATGCTGTCAACAAAAATTTTCTCACTTATTATCAGGGACTTAATTAAAGAAATTACTTTTTTAGAGCATTTACTTATCCGCCTAACTAGTTAAACCAATTTCGCAAAATAAATTTTCAAAATTAAGTTGAAAATACCTTTCTAAGTGCATTGCTATATAATCACTGCTTAAAGAAAGAAATTAAAACGTTTTTTTTCTATTTCAACAGTTATATTCTTGCTATGTGAGATAATTCAAACAAAACACATCTTACCCTAGACATTTGTATCAGAAGTTGGAGCACAAACTTGGCAAAACCTGGTAAGTCCCATACTGCTGCTAAACTGCAGAAATCTGACACTTCAAAGTCTTGTAACTGTTTGTTCAGAAAGCTGACAAAATGATACAACTCTGACCAGGATGGATCTCTGATACCACAGTGTCTGAAAAAATTATAAATATAAAATACTGTGGATTCATTTATTTTCATGGTACAAATTTTCGTGGATTGAGGAAAACTTGCATTTTCATGGACATTTGATTTTATGGTTTCTAATTTTTTGGCAATATATAGTTGTACGTTTTGATTCCTGAAACTACCGGTAACTAAAAATCTGTAACTTCCCAGAAAGAAAAAACTGTTTGGCATTAGGCATACTTAAGTAATGTATTCAGACACTGTGTCTTATCCCCTTCTGGTATTTGAGCATTTACATCATCAAGTCTACAATTTCTGTCTAGCCTTTTAAGATACTGATATGGTCTCTGGAATGTAGGACTCTTGAATTCTATACCATCAAACAGTCTATCATGGTCTGTGTAGTCTGCAGGACGTCTGATGTTGGTTAAAATTTCCAAACTTTCCTGTGGTACTCGGCAGGTTACATGTGGTAAAATGTCCAAGCAATGATGTAGGCATGTCAGTTTTCCTCCCTAAAAATCATCAAACATATAGATAGCATTACAACTGTATCCATTCTAAATTTGTCCGAATGTTTCTTTTCAATTTGCACACACTAAAAAGCTTTTCTGTCTATTTTTGAATTAACCTCCAAAGTCTTAAAATAAAGATTTATTTTCAAGTATCACAAGAACATAACACTTACATAGGCCCATGGCAAATAGGTCAAGGTCAAATAAATCCTGTCAGATAGACATGTTCACCCTACAATTATTTCATACACCAAATGTAATCGACCTTTTGCTTATATTATCCCAAGACATGAATAAACAACGATGAGGTCCTGCTCATATAAACTATGCCAGACAGACATGTACACCTTACCATCATTAAATAAACTATAAATATATTTGATCTCTATATATTGATTACAGTATTTGAAATACAGAACAAACAAAAAATTAGAATGTGTCCCAAGTCACAACATGGATCCGCACTATCATTTTCTATGTTCAGTGGAATGTGAAAATGGGAAAAAATCTCTAATTTGGCATAAAAATCAGAAAGATCATATCATAGGAAACATGTTTACTTAGTTTCAAGTTAATCGGACTTAAACTTCATCAAAAACCACCTCGACCAAAAACTTTAACCAAAACTTTAACCTAAAACAGGACAGACAGACAGATGAACAGACAGACAAACAGACAAACGAACAGATGGATGCACAGACTAGAAAAATTATGCCTGTAAATTGGGCATAAAAATAAAATGAACAATAAAAATGAGATCAAGATCAGACAGAAATATACATCATCATTTCATACACCATTTATAGTTGATCTATTGCTTATAGTATTTGAAAAGTTTACTTAAAATTAAAAAAAAATAAAACATTGACCACCATGAATGAAAACAAGGTCAAGGTCAGATGATACCATCCAGACTGACATTTACATATAACCATACAATCATGCACTCCTTCATTTACCAATCCATTTGTTTCAAATCTTACCTCCTCAACTCTAGGTAGTAATGGCATTGATTCAATAATATAATAATCAAGTTCAGATCTTCTCCAGACATTTCCTGTACTGTGACCTAGACACCCGAGAACTAACAACTTACCTGTACATCCATATCTCTAGCTAGTAATGGCATTGATTCAATAATATAATAATCAAGTTCTGATCTTCTCCAGACATTTCCTGTACTGTGACCTAGACACCCGAGAACTAACAACTTACTTGTACATCCATATCTCTAGCTATTAATGGCATTGATTCAATAATATAATAATCAAGTTCTGATCTTCTCCGGACATTTCCTGTACTGTGACCTAGACATCAGAGAACTAACAACTTACTTGTACATCCATATCTCTAGCAAGTATTGGCATTGATTTAATAATATAATAATCAAGTTCTGATCTTCTCCGGACATTTCCTGTACTGTGACCTAGACATCAGAGAACTAACAACTTACTTGTACATCCATATCTCTAGCAAGTATTGGCATTGATTCAATAATATAATAATCAAGTTCTGATCTTCTCCGGACATTTCCTGTACTGTGACCTAGACATCAGAGAACTAACAACTTACTTGTACATCCATATCTCTAGCTAGTAATGGCATTGATTCAATAATATATTAATCAAGTTCTGATCTTCTCCAGACATTTCCTGTACTGTGACCTAGACACCCGAGAACTAACAACTTACCTGTACATCCATATCTCTAGCTAGTAATGGCATTGATTCAATAATATAATAATCAAGTTCAGATCTTCTCCAGACATTTCCTGTACTGTGACCTAGACACCCGAGAACTAACAACTTACCTGTACATCCATATCTCTAGCTAGTAATGGCATTGATTCAATAATATAATAATCAAGTTCAGATCTTCTCCAGACATTTCCTGTACTGTGACCTAGACACCCGAGAACTAACAACTTACCTGTACATCCATATCTCTAGCAAGTAATGGCATTGATTCAATAATATAATAATCAAGTTCTGATCTTCTCCAGACATTTCCTGTACTGTGACCTAGACACCCGAGAACTAACAACTTACTTGTACATCCATATCTCTAGCTAGTAATGGCATTGATTCAATAATATAATAATCAAGTTCTGATCTTCTCCAGACATTTCCTGTACTGTGACCTAGACACCTGAGAACTAACAACTTACTTGTACATCCATATCTCTAGTAATGGCATTGATTCAATAATATAATAATCAAGTTCTGATCTTCTCCAGACATTTCCTGTACTGTGACCTTGACAGCCGAGAACTAACAACTTACCTGTACATCCATATCTCTAGCTAGTAATGGCATTGATTCAATAATATAATAATCAAGTTCTGATCTTCTCCAGACATTTCCTGTACTGTGACCTAGACACCCGAGAACTAACAACTTACCTGTACATCCATATCTCTAGCTAGTAATGGCATTGATTCAATAATATAATAATCAAGTTCTGATCTTCTCCAGACATTTCCTGTACTGTGACCTAGACACCCGAGAACTAACAACTTACTTGTACATCCATATCTCTAGCTAGTAATGGCATTGATTCAATAATATAATAATCAAGTTCAGATCTTCTCCAGACGTTTCCTGTACTGTGACCTAGACACCCGAGAACTAACAACTTACTTGTACATCCATATCTCTAGCTAGTAATGGCATTGATTCAATAATATAATAATCAAGTTCTGATCTTCTCCAGACATTTCCTGTACTGTGACCTAGACATGCAAGAACTAACAACTTACCTGTACATCCATATCTCTAGCTAGTAATGGCATTGATTCAATAATATAATAATCAAGTTCAGATCTTCTCCAGACATTTCCTGTACTGTGACCTAGACACCCGAGAACTAACAACTTACTTGTACATCCATATCTCTAGCTAGTAATGGCATTGATTCAATAATATAAAAATCAAGTTCAGATCTTCTCCAGACATTTCCTGTACTGTGACCTAGACACCCGAGAACTAACAACTTACCTGTACATCCATATCTCTAGCTAGTAATGGCATTGATTCAATAATATAATAATCAAGTTAAGATCTTCTCCAGACATTTCCTGTACTGTGACCTAGACACCCGAGAACTAACAACTTACCTGTACATCCATATCTCTAGCAAGTAATGGCATTGATTCAATAATATAATAATCAAGTTCTGATCTTCTCCAGACATTTCCTGTACTGTGACTTAGACACCCGAGAACTAACAACTTACTTGTACATCCATATCTCTAGCTAGTAGTGGCATTAATTCAATAATATAATAATCAAGTTCAGATCTTCTCCAGACATATCCTGTACTGTGACCTTGACAGCCGAGAACTAACAACTTACTTGTACATCCATATCTCTAGCTAGTAATGGCATTGATTCAATAATATAATAATCAAGTTCTGATCTTCTCCAGACATTTCCTGTACTGTGACCTAGACAGCCGAGAACTAACAACTTACTTGTACATCCATATCTCTAGCAAGTAATGGCATTGATTCAATAATATATTAATCAAGTTCTGATCTTCTCCAGACATTTCCTGTACTGTGACCTAGACACCCGAGAACTAACAACTTACTTGTACATCCATATCTCTAGCTAGTAATGGCATTGATTCAATAATATAATAATCAAGTTCTGATCTTCTCCAGACATTTCCTGTACTGTGACCTAGACACCCGAGAACTAACAACTTACTTGTACATCCATATCTCTAGCAAGTAATGGCATTGATTCAATAATATAATAATCAAGTTCTGATCTTCTCCAGACATTTCCTGTACTGTGACCTAGACATCTGAGAACTAACAACTTACTTGTACATCCATATCTCTAGCAAGTAATGGCATTGATTCAATAATATAATAATCAAGTTCTGATCTTCTCCGGACATTTCCTGTACTGTGACCTAGACATCAGAGAACTAACAACTTACTTGTACATCCATATCTCTAGCAAGTAATGGCATTGATTCAATAATATATTAATCAAGTTCTGATCTTCTCCAGACATTTCCTGTACTGTGACCTAGACACCCGAGAACTAACAACTTACTTGTACATCCATATCTCTAGCTAGTAATGGCATTGATTCAATAATATAATAATCAAGTTCAGATCTTCTCCAGACATATCCTGTACTGTGACCTAGACACCCGAGAACTAACAACTTACTTGTACATCCATATCTCTAGCTAGTAATGGCATTGATTCAATAATATAATAATCAAGTTCAGATCTTCTCCAGACATTTCCTGTACTGTGACCTAGACACCCGAGAACTAACAACTGGAACAGGAAAGCATCTACTCCTTCTTGTACCTGAAATGGTAGTAGTGTGCTATTTTGAAATATTTATTGCAGCATATGAACAACCAGATATCTAATATATTCTGTTTCTTTATTATCAAGGAAACCGAGCATTTATATTATGCATGTTGATTAAAAGATAAATACTGTGGATTCATTATAACCCTTTGAGTACTTTTTTTTTTTGATACAGGTGAACCATGAATTAAAGTAATACATGAAGATCAAATTAATTTCCTAAAGGCTCACTTGCAGATTTTGGCAAAGCCACAAATTCAAGTATCCATGTAAAACAACGTTTTTTCTCAATCCAAAAAGGAAAATGAAACCCCCGTAAGCTCTTAAAAAACAATCCCAGTTTTTTTAAATTTCATATTGATTCTCCCTCATACACAATTCAAATAAATGTTTTTGCAGAAATGACCATGAATATCAGAGAAGTGCTTATATCAATGTAAGAAAATTAACAATTGCAGTTGTATTTGAGAACAGCAATGCATCAAAGCATTCTTAATTTAGAAATTTTGCAATATCTTTTTACTATTTCAAAAATTGAGACAGGAAAGATTTAGCAGTAAGTAAGTCAGATATTTAGCAAGAACAAGAAAGTAGTATTTTAAATTTTCATACCATTATTTGAATGCAGCAATTCCTGGAATTGCAATAATTAAACCTGCGTGCATGTCCTTTTTTTAACAATCACAATGAAAAACAAAATGTAAAATTTTATGAATGTAAAGTATTATGATGAAGAACAGCATTTAATAGTGACTTCATTGGAAAAACTAGAGGCTCTCAAGAGCCTGTGTTGCTCACCTGTATCTACTGTTGTTTTGGAATTCATGTAAAATAAGGATAAAATCATCATCAGACACATTTTTTAATCAAGAGACATTAAGATTGATCATGGCCAAGTTCTTTCAGATGAGAAGATTTTTGTAAAAGTTAACGGTGACGGACGATTGAAGCCAAGTGAAGCAAGTAACGAGTAAAGCTCACTTGGGTTTCGGGGCCAGGTGAGCTAGAAAACAGCATGTTTTTCATGATATTGCAATCCTGTGACTATGTTGAGAGATTTTTTTTAGAAGCTGTCTTTAAAAACAAGAAAATTTAACAACACATGTTTTAAATACACCTACAAATGTATTGTTTTTTCCATTAGCAGCTTTTCATCCAGATAAAAGATAAGTCATTCATTTTCATTAAATACAACAATATCCAAACAATCAGAGACTTACACCATGTGAAATATTAATGTGGAATATACGTGGTTCATGACATTGTGGTGCCAATGTCTCCACCAACAAAATGTCCATAATATCATCAACATTGATAGTTTTCTCATGAGAAGGTATGGTAACATTACTGGCTTTACGTCTTGTAATGTTAGTTATAAGTTTGTATAAATCTGCAACCATTCTTTTCTTGTACAAGGATTTGCCAACTCCTGCCCTCCATGATTTCACAACTCTAACACTGCATCTACAATCATTTTTTTAAATGACATAAAGTTCGACGATTCCTGATGCAAGTTGTTCCAGGAAAGTGTTTTAAATGCAGAAAATTATATATAGTATGTAAGACAATGACTTTTCATAAAGGCATGCGATTTTACAAAAGGCCACCAATCCTTCTTATTATGGCATTATCAATACATGTATCTAAAAAAAAAATTCATAATGCAAATAAATCTCATTAATTCGCTATTCTTTTTGACAGACAAACTTTTTTCTCTGCTTGGGAAATGGACTTTTAATGAAACAGGATTAATATGGAGAGGTCATACCCTATATACAGCTACCAATAATCATCAACAGACAACTTGTATTTGAGTAGTTGTATGACCTACCTTAATAATCATAGTATACTATTAAAAAACAGAGACCATGAGTTTTGATGATAATATCCTTTTTGTTTCTGATATTTTAATATCATTTACAAATCCTGTCAGCATTTTTCAATAAGATCAGATCTGACATAACATTTACTCATAGAAACAAATTCTTCAACATACAAAGAGTTTAAAATATTGCCAAATGCTTAAACATGACAACATATTTCAATGTTTACTTACCTTTCAAAGTCAACAGCTGATGCAGGGGTTATTCCAGTGGATGACCTTTCAACCTTCAGCTTTGTCAAGAGATATCTCCTGATAGTAGCACCATCTGTAAAAAGTTGTGGTCTATAATATTTATCAAGGGCAGTCACTATCCTCGACCTACCTTCATTTTCACTGCTACATATCACAATCAGTCTATATCTTCTTCCTACAATAACAGTTAAAAAATGGATTAGACAGAACCCCAACAACCAAAGCTCACTAAATCAGACATTCAGAATTCACGGATGGTTGCCAATGATGATCATGAACAAAGGATCACATCATTTGACAAGTCTAAACTGCTAATAATTGAACAGAAATAGCAGAAAATCACAGTTCTTAAAAAAATTTGTTCATTCAGCTTCATCAGTTTCAAACTTAGCATAAAATCAAGTCAGTGGAAAGACAGACAAAATAAATAAAAATTGAAACCACCAGTAAATAATATTTTTGTTAATAGTTATAAGGCAAATCTAATCAACCTCTTTAGTTAAACTTTAATAAAACAGAACTGAGTTCAAATCCTGCACATGGAAGGTGCACAATTTTAATCTTAATTGACTAGGATTGTCAGTTTTAATGCCCTGGTCGAAAGGAATGAGGACATTAAGTGTTATCCTAGATCGTCATTCATTCCGTTCTCCTGTCCATCCGTCCATCCCTCCCATCTTCATTTCAGTACTCATCCAAATTCTATAAAACTCATACACTAAGAACCAAAACTAGCATACAGAGTTTAAATTTGGGCAGTAAGTTACTTACCTTTCTAGAGTTATGTCCCTTTATAACCAATTGCAAAGCTTAAACAGGGGCATTTGTGTCCTCAGACACATTCTTCTTTTGTGCTTTCTCCAGGGGATTGCCTGGAGAAAACACCAACCTCCAACTTCCTTCACCAAAAAAGATGGACGACCAAACAATAATACAATAGTGCTTATTTAAGTGGCCTTAAATACCAATTAATACATCAGTCAATTAAGTACGGAGACATCAGGCATATCTCATATTTTGAAACAGTGAATATAAAATACTTGAGGTGAAAAAATGGAATTTGTTTTTGTTTGCTTAAAAGTTAGCTTATCACTTGTTTCCTAGCAAGAAACCCATTATTATTCACACAGCAACATTCTTCAAAAGGTTGACCATCTTCAAAGTTAGATTCGAAAATATAAAATACGGAGATGTGGTATGATTGCCAATGAGAAAACTATCCAATTGAGTCCAAATGACATGCATTTAAGCATTTAAACCAAACAGCCTGGTTTATGACCCCAAAATTTTTAAAAACCAGATGCTCCGCAGGGCACAGCTTTATACGACTGCAGAGGTTGAACCCTGAATGGTTGGGGCAAGTATGGACACAACATTCAAGCTGGATTCAGCTCTAAATTTGGATTGTGATGAAATTGTTGACACAGCATAGGTTTCTGACACAGAATGAATGTGGTCTAATGAACTTAAAATATTTTTTTTTTGCCTTTGAGCAATTCACTATGCTGTTGAATATTAATCCTCTCAAAAAAATGTTTGAAGAAATTTTCTTTTTATTTATGAAATCTGAAATGAGAAAAATTTACCCCCCCCCCCCCCCCCCCCCATTTTTTTTCACATCCCCCTTTCCCTTTTTCCAAAACTGATCTCAATTCAAATTTCTAATGGAATTTGCAACAATAACTACTTATTTAAATACATCATAAAATATTAAAATGTAAAATAAAGTGCTTGTTATCACTGAATGGTAAAGATTGTTTTAATTTATCAGTTGGTAGTAAAAGTGAATATACATTGTACATTGTATAAAACAATAATTTAAGTTGATTCAACTACTATTCTGGACAAAGAAAGATAACTCCAATTGAAAATTTCTTGCTATTGCACAATATTGTGCAATTAGATATTTCTTGCTATTGCGCAATACTGTGCAATTGAAAATATTTGCTATTGCACAATACTGTGTAATTGAAGATTTCTTGCTATTGCACAATACTGTGCAATTGAAAATTTCTTTTTATTGCACAATACTGTGCAATTGAAGATTTCTTGCTATTGCTGAATACTGTGCAATTGAAAATTTCTTGCTATTGCACAATACTTAATATAATAATTTTGGATCCTGATTTGAACCAACTTGAAAACTGGGCCCATAATCAAAAATCTAAGTACATGTTTAGATTCAGCATATCAAAAAAGCCCAAGAATTCAATTTTTGTTAAAATCAAACTTAGTTTAATTTTGGACCCTTTTGACTTTAATGTAGACCAATTTGAAAACGGGACCAAAAATTAAGAATCTACATACACAGTAAGAATTGGCATATCAAAGAACCCCAATTATTCAATTTTTGATGAAATCAAACAAAGTTTAATTTTGGACCCCGATTTGGACCAACTTGAAAACTGGGCCAATAATCAAAAATCTAAGTACATTTTTAGATTCAGCATATCAAAGAACCCCAAGGATTCAATTTATGCTAAAATCAAACTAAGTTTAATTTTGGACCCTTTGGACCTTAATGTAGACCAATTTGAAAACAGGACCAAAAATTAAGAATCTACATACACAGTTAGATTCGGCAAATCAAAGAACCCCAATTATTCAATTTTTGATGAAATCAAACAAAGTTCAATTTTGGACCCTTTGGGCCCCTTATTCCTAAACTGTTGGGACCAAAACTCCCAAAATCAAACCCATCCTTCCTTTTATGGTCACAAACCTTGTGTTTAAAATTTCATAGATTTCTATTTACTTATACCAAAGTTATGGTGCGAAAACCAAGAATAATGCTTAATTGGGCCCCTTTTTGACCCCTTATTCCTAAACTGTTGGGACCTCAACTCCCAAAATCAATCCCAACCTTCCTTTTGTGGTCATAAACCTTGTGTTTTATTTTCATTGATTTCTATTTACTTATACTAAAGTTATTATGCGAAAACCAAAAATAATGGTTATTTGGGCCCTTTTTTGGCCCCTAATTCCTAAACTGTTGGAACCAAAACACCCAAAATCAATCCCAACCTTCCTTTTGTGGTCATAAACCTTGTGTCAAAATTTCATAGATTTCTATTTACTTAAACTAAAGTTATAGTGCGAAAACCAAGAAAATGCCTTTTTGGGCCCTTTTTGGCCCCTAATTCCTAAAATATTGGGACCAAAACTCCCAAAATCAATCCAAACCTTCCTTTTATGGTCATAAACCTTGTGTTAAAATTTAATAGATTTCTATTCACTTTTACTAAAGTTAGAGTGCGAAAACTAAAAGTATTCGGACAACGACAACGACAACGACGACGCCAACGTGATAGCAATATACGACGAAAAATAAAATTTTTGCGGTCGTATAAAAATATAACAACAGCAACCACTGAATTACATGCAGCATATTTTACCTTTACTTTCAGCCTGTTTCATGTGTCTTTCCAAAGATTTCTCTCCCTTGTCACTAACTTCATAATCCAGAAGATCTGCATTTACTAGACAGTAGACTTTACGGTTGTGTGCAAACAAGGCTCTTCTCCAGAATATTTCCAGCTACAAAAAAGTTTTAGATAAAAACAATTCTATTTTATATATCTTAGCATGTTTAAAGTTACATTTTCATCCAGAGGAAAGTATAAGAATTTTTATTTTTATTTGTAGACAACACCATTCAGTTAATATGAATTAAATACTGTAAATTCAGAAATTATTGCGTGCATTTACTACTGCAATTTTTGAAAAATGGACACCAATGCAAGTTTTTTTATTGCAATTTCAGAAAAATCTGCATGCATATATATTAGAATGCCAGTTATTATTGCGATACTAGCACAATCGCATTATTCCCATTAATGAAAACCTCACAATAATTTCTGAATTTACAGTACTTGGTTTGATAGTATTCTCAATGTCAATTCCAAGAAATCTTAAAATTAAAAAAAAAATCAGTGTAAAATTTTCGCATAACTGGAAAATACATGCGAAAAATCACTGTTTTGTATTGTTTAAAAAGATGCAAACAACAAAAGCTTGCTTATAATAGATTGCAAATAAATAAGGGCAATCCAATCTAAAATACACATAATTCAGAAAACTTTGAATAATTGCTTAAATTATGAACTTTGACTCATGCTAATGTTTTATAATGATAAAACAGAGTGAATATCTGTGTAAATGTTGTTTATTTTCATTTCATTTTGATATTATATGCAAAATGTTTGGCTAATGACATAAAACCAATAGATTTTTGCGAATTATTAACAGTTTAAGCATGTCACAGATTGCTGTTTTCAAAAAACCTTAATAAATTAATATGCATACAAATTTACGAGGGTTCTTAAGCTGCTCTGAACAAATAGAAAATTAAACATTAGCTTCTTAAACTAAGCAAGCTAATAACAAAAGGATAGAATTGATCATAATTATCATTTTTTATGATTTCTATTTGTTAATCATTTTACCATATCCAGTGTAGTATGTGGGTTACATAGTAACACTTCGTCTGACTGAGGAAGTGGTCGACTATCTTCAAAACTATAGACTGATATTACTGTGTTGTATATATCACCTACAATCATATTTCGTTAGTTAAAAATTTTAAACAAAATAAAAAACTAAATATTTTTAATGGATTCTGTGGAACCATCTTTCTTGCATGCTTTTGCTCCTGTTAGTGTAAAAGCCTAAAATTGAATGCCAAAAAATAGGACCATATATCAGTAGTACATATTAAACTTTTTTCTTCCTAAATTTGTTTTTAATGATGAAGCTTAGGATATAAAGCTTCTGTCCAAAATTTGTAGAATTCCATGAAGGATGAACAAAGTTATAGATGTCTAAAAATTTCAAAAAAATATACAACCAAGTCTATTTATCAGTAAACTATAGTAAAATAAAAATAAAAATTTAAATTTAAATTTTGCTCTGGACATAAAGAAGCTTCTGTCAAAGTTTTGAAAAATTTAAGGATAGTTAGAAAAGGTTATTGATGTCTAAAATTTTTTAACCTCAAACTGTATCGAAACTTTAAATGGAAAAAAAAACATAAGGAAAAATAAAAAAAAAAGCAAAAATTGTTTTTACTCTGAATACTGTTTTTTATCATGAAGAAGCTTCTGTTCAATTTTTGTGAATTTCATGAAGGGTTGACAAAGTTATTGATGCAAAAAAAAGATTGACCAAGATTATCCATTGAACCTAAATGTTTTTAAGAAGGAGACAACAGAATGTAAAATCTTGATGTCTTGCCTCTGTAAAGTTTCATCATGGTTTTGTCACAGGGGAGACAAATAAGTCTAAAGTGAAACTTAAGTTTACGATGTTATCAAATTACTATATACAATAATTCAGTTAAGTTGTCATTTATGTAAATAATAAAATCATAACTCTATTTCTGAGTTGATTATTTTGGCACCATTATTTATTTATTTTTTTGTTGTTACTTATCTTAGACTAAGTGTTTGAATAAGAAATATAATACAATGTAACATACTCAGTTGAGCAATATCAAATACATTGTTACATGAAAAAAACTTACGCTGATGACAAATAATCAAGTTTGGCTCTCCCATTTTAAAACATGGTAAAAATGACCTGTCAACTTCAAATGTTTCTGTAAAGAAATGGAAAATATATATAAGACCCAAAAAAAAATTATGTATACCGAGACATTTTTCACAGGCCACACATATTAACAATTCAATGAAAAGTCTTGCCTGCTTTACTGATTATAATTAAATTTATGCTGAAAGTCTTTTAAAAGATAAAGGTATCAAATAAACTTAACATTTTCAAAGATTGAAGGCAATGAAGTCAAGATCAAATAAATCCTGCCAGATAGACCTAACTTATATAAGTATTACCGAAATTGCTTTTGGCTTAAAATATCTGTATAGTAATGTACAAAGATATCACTAAAATAAACCATGCTGTGTAACATGTATATCTTGTCTTGATTTGTAATAACATAAGCAACACGACGGGTGCCATAATCATGTGGAGCAGGATCTGCTTACCCTTCCGGAGCACCTGAGATCACCCCTAGATTTTGGTGGGGTTCGTGTTGCTAAGTCTTTAGTTTTCTGTGTTGTGTCTTCTGTCAAGTTGTTTGTCTGTTTGTCTTTTTGTTTTTAGCCATGACGCTGTCAGTTTATTTTCTATTGATGAGTTTGACTTTCCCTCTGGTATCTTTCGTCCCTCTTTTGTCCATAAATCATGATGTGTAACATGAATACCATGTCCTTGGTATGATTGGTTTTATTTTGGTAAACTTCGAATACAGTATTCCAAAAACTTTGATTACAATATAAGATCATTTAAACTATAAGCTATCAGGGCAAAATAAGTCTTAATAAGTCTAAATTTACCTTGTTCTTTGAGTCTATTAAGAATCATCCCTAGATTTTCTACATTAAATTTACCTTGTTGTTTGAGTCTATTAAGAATCATCCCTATAGTCGCCGTCAGCTGAAATTCGTAGCGCTTATCGGTAAAAATAATCTAAACTATCAATCGCATTCACTCGAGATATAGTTTTTCACATTCCATTCATAAATCGCAAAAAGAAAAACCACTACTGACCTACCTTTTAAGTGATCGCACTGTAATAATCCTGACCTTCACTTTTTCATAGACGATTTTGAATGGTGGAATCAGCCATCGTTTTTACCAGAAGTGTTTCCGTGGAGTTCAATTTCATAAAATTTGCATAAAGCGCGGGAAACCTTATCACATCAATGAAAGGAACATTTCAGGAAACTGCGTACAGTGACGAATGTCATATGTAAACAAATGATCCTCATAGAAACGAAAATGGCGGAATTACAATGGAAAATATTCTGGAAAATGTGAAGGTCAGGATTATTATAGTGCGATCACTTAAAATGTATGTCAGTAGTGGTTTTTCTTTTTGTGATTTATGAATGGAATGTAAAAAACTATATCTTGAGTGAACGCGATTGATAGTTTAGATTATTTTTACCGATAACCGTTACGAATTTCAGCTGACGGCGACTATAGATGTTCTACACTAAATTTACCTTGTTGTTTGAGTCTATTAAGAATCATCCCTAGATGTTCAACACTAAATTTACCTTGTTGTTTGAGTCTATTAAGAATCATCCCTAGATGTTCTACACTAAATTTACCTTGTTGTTTGAGTCTATTAAGAATCATCTCTAGATGTTCTACACTAAATTTACCTTGCTGTTTGAGTCTATTAAGAATCATCCCTAGATGTTCTACACTAAATTTACCTTGTTGTTTGAGTCTATTAAGAATCATCCATAAATGTTCTACACTAAATTTACCTTGTTGTTTGAGTCTATTAAGAATCATCCCTAGATGTTCTACACTAAATTTACCTTGTTGTTTGAGTCTATTAAGAATCATCCATAAATGTTCTACACTAAATTTACCTTGTTGTTTGAGTCTATTAAGAATCATCCCTTAAGATGTTCTACACTAAATTTACCTTGTTCTTTAAGTCTATTCAGAATCATCCCTAGATGTTCTACACTTAGATAGTCCGATACACTAGATGAAAAAGATGTAAGAAATGTGTCCCACAGACTTTCCAGAGCTTTGATTAATATTTCTACATTGTTTTCTCTGCAAATAACAAAACACATTGTTTTTAGATATGAGCATTGTCAGATAGAAAGCAACCTTATACAAATGAAAATTAATACAATTGTTAATCTTTTTCGATTTGATTTTTTTTCACAAGTCTGTTCATGTATGAAAATTGTGTTATAAGAACCCTACAAAACCAAACCAAAATTGATCTTTTATTTCATATTTGAATGCTCAAAATAAATGAAAGTATTACACATGTACAGGTATACTTGCAATTACACTAAGGTGGATTTCTATCCAATGCAGCTTTTTAAATTCAGTACAATGTACTTTTTTCCTGAAGAATTTGTACAATACATTAACATTTTTTTTTTAATTTCCAAATTCATTTATCTTTGGTTTACTGTTAACTTAGACATTTTCATCCATTATTGAGAATAACATGTGGCAGATGGCATTTGAATTACATGAAAATATAATTTGCATAGTAAATAAAAAGTCTTAATATCTTTCAAATAATTCTTGATGAAATTAGTACAGACTATATCAACTGTAACAAAAAATAATTAGAATATCAATTTGTGCTGGCTTTTCAAAACTTACTTAGTTCCAGCTGTCACAATTTCCTGTATAAATTTCCTGGTTTTGATTTCATCTGATTCCTCCACATCTTCTATTACTGCCTCATCACTATCTTTTGTTTCTTCTTCTTGTCCTTGGATAATCTCATCACTGTCTTTTGTTTCATCTTCTTCTTGTCTTTGTCTATTCATTTGTTCCACATCCTCCTTGGCAGCAGACATAGCTTTGAAAAGGTCTTCTCTTGTACATCCCTGCTTGACAGTAGACAACAATGGATAGATGAGAGCAGACGGCTCTTGATTGGAGCCAATTTTCACAAGTTCTTGTTGCAATATCACCATCTGATCAATTGTGAAGAAATTCAAGCAATAATATTTTTCTCTCTTCTCATCTATGTATCTCAGCCAGTTTTCATGACACTGCTCGAGAAATTTCCCTATTTTGGGTATAATAGCGCTGACATCTTGACTGGACTCATCAACTCTTCCTTTTAATGTATGCCTGTCCTCTCCATTTCCAAAATATATGAATGCACATGCTAGTCTTCCTCTGTCGCACAAAAATTGTGCATGCCACTGAGAGAACAAAACACAGCCTGCTTCTACTAGTTTGCCATAAATATTTCCAAGTCTTACTGCACTGTTTAAAATCTGCAGGTAAAAAAATGTATCGATAAAAACAACATTCCAATAGCAATTTCCAGAATTTTATCTTATGAATGAATCATATAATCTTGACATTAAAATCATAATTTGAAGTAGGTTAATTAGTGCTAGTATGCATCATTAAAGACTTAATTACAAAAAGTCTTTTTTATTAAATTAATTGTGAGACATGCTAAAGATTTAAAGACTTGATCATATACCAGCGATCTTGCTCCTGAGTTTTTTTGTGAAAATGGATTTCACTTTGTAGTAAATTGATAACTACAGCAATTTGCAAAAATATGTTGCACAGTCAATGTAATTTAGAACAAACTGTCTCCATCTGTCACATGGTGTAACAATACAGCAAAGTTATCAACAACCCATTAAAATATTTAAAAAAAAATAAAAATTAATTAAAATGAAAGATCAAAAGAGCATATAACTAAATGCACGATAGCAATCCAGGAAGATGTTATATATTTCATACTTTTCAATGAACATTTGTGTCTTAATGTTCTCATAAGTTTTTTTATGATATTTGGTTGATATCTTATTGACATATACCATATACCTTCTTTTATTCATATGAAAATGACTTTACCACATTAAATTTATCCACTTCATCCTTGAATCCACTCTCTGCTTTGTGGGCCATTAACATCAGTCTGAACTGAAGGTCATGGAGTTCATCATGTCTGTAGAGTTTTCTCTGTGTTACTGTACCTTCCTGATCAACTTCTGCAACCCTTAGTTCCAATACATCTGTCAAGTTCTGGTAAAGCAATTAAGTCAACAATTTAAGAACATAAATAACAAGTTAATAGGATAGTTTTCAATGTCCTACCATCTACATACCTACATGTAGGTGATCTAAAATGGGGTAGGATTCCATTAAAAAACAAGAATGTGTCCCAAGTACAGGGATGCCCCGCTCGCACTATCATTTACTATGTTCAATGGATCGTGAAATTGGGGTAAAAACTCTAGTTTGGTATTAAAATTAGAAAGATCATATCATAGGGAACATGTGTACTAAGTTTCAAGTTGATTAACTTTAACTTCATCAAAAACTACATTGACCAAAAACTTTAACCTGAAATGGGACGAAAGGAAAGACCAACGAACAACGAAGGAACGGACGCACAGACCAGAAAACATAATGCCCCTGTACTATCGTAGGCTGGGCATAAAATCCAATCATAATAATGATTATAGAAGACTTTTCAAAAGGAAACTATATGATAGCTTAGTTATGACATTTTTATAGCAATTAACAAGAATGTGTCCAAAGTACACGAATGCCCCACTCGCACTATCATTTTCCATGTTCAATGGACCGTGAAATTGGATAAAGAATATAATTAGGCATTAAAATTAGAAAGATAATATCATAGGGAACATGTGTACTAAGTTTCAAGTTGATTGGACTTCAACTTCATCAAAAACTACCTTGACCAAAAACTTTAACCTGAAACATGCACTTTCATTTTCTATGTTCAGTGGACCGTGAAATTGGGGTCAAAAGTTTAATTTGGCTTTAAAATTAGAAAGATCATATCATAAGGAACATGTGTACTAAGTTTCAAGTTGATTGGACTTCAACTTTATCAAAAACTACCTTGACCAAAAACTTTAACCTGAAGCGGGACAGACGGACGAACGAACGGACAGACAAACAGACGGACGAACGGACGCACAGACCAGAAAACATAATGCCCCTCTACTATCGTAGGTGGGGCATAAAAATTACAACAGTTCACCTTTAGCAAGATAATGACTATAAAATCTCTATACAAACTGTTAGACTCAATTTTCACAACAACATAAAAGTGGATGAAAATTGTTTGGGATTGTAAGTATGTTTTATTTGATCACATTGCACTTTCAACAGTTTGTTCAAAATTCTAACCAGTTGAACAGTTTGGTTTGATAAAGCATATTGCAATTTGGTCAGAATTTTGAATGAGTTGCAACAGTTGGAGAGCAACACTAACAGTCAAGTAACTGTTATTTAAATGATTGATTGATAGCTTGCTTTACTCATATTCAATGTCCTGAATGGACTATTCTATTTAGATATGGGACATTTTACATTTAATACACAATTTGTTCTTTCTAATAACATGAATAAAGATATTTATTGTAAATTTATTTATTTTACTAGAAATAGTTCAATTTAAGAATATTTTGTAAAATGAGGATAAAAAGTGAAATTTTATAATTATGTATAATAGTTATCAAAGGTACCAGGATTATAATTTAGAACGCCAGACGGGCGTTTCGTCTACATACGACTCATCAGTGAAGCTCTTATCGAAATAATAACCAGATGCTCTGCAGGGTGCAGCTTTATACGACCGCATAGGTTGAACCCTGAGCGGTTGGGGCAAGTATGGACACAACATTCAAGCTGGATTCAGCTCTAAATTTGGATTGTGATTAAATAGTTGACACAGCATAGGTTTTGGACACAGAATGAATGCGGTCTAATAAACTTAAAATAATTTTTATGTCTTTGAGCAATCACTATGCTGTTGAATATTAATCCTCTCAAAAAAATGTTTGAAGAAATTTTCTTTTTATTTATGAAATCTGAAATGAGAAAAATTAAACCACACCCCCCCCCCCCCCCTCCTTTTTTTTTTCACATCCCCCTTTCCCTTTTTTCAAAACTGATCGCAATTCAAATTTTAATGGAGTTTGCAACAATAACTACTCATTTAAATACATCATAAAATATTGAGATGTAACAAAAAGTGCTTGTTATCACTGAATGGTAAAGAGTGTTTTAATTTATCAGTTGGTAGTAAAAGTGAATATACATTGTGCATTGTATAAAACAATGATTTAAGTTGATTCAACTACTATTCTGGACAAAGAAAGATAACTCCAATCAATTGAAAATTTCTTGCTATTGCACAATATTGTGCAATTAGATATTTCTTGCTATTGCGCAATACTGTGCAATTGAAAATATTTGCTATTGCACAATACTATGCAATTGAAGATTTCTTGCTATTGCACAATACTGTGCAATTGAACATTTTTTGCTATTGCACAATACTGTGCAATTGAAGATTTCTTGCTATTGCTGAATACTGTGCAATTGAAAATTTCTTGCTATTGCAAAATACTTAATATAATAATTTTGGATCCTGATTTGAACCAACTTGAAAACTGGGCCCATAATCAAAAATCTAAGTACATGATTAAATTCAGCATATCAAAAAAGCCAAAGAATTCAATTTTTATTAAAATCAAACTTAGTTTAATTTTGGACCCTTTGGTATTTAATGTAGACCAATTTGAAAACAGGACTAAAAATTAAGAATCTACATACACAGTTAGATTTGGCATATCAAAGAACCCCAATTATTCAATTTTTGATGAAATCAAACAAAGTTTAATTTTGGACCCCGATTTGGACCAACTTGAAAACTGGGCCAATAATCAAAAAATCTAAGTACATTTTTAGATTCAGCATATCAAAGAACCCCAAGGATTCAATTTTTGTTAAAATCAAACTAAGTTTAATTTTGGACCCTTTGGACCTTAATGTAGACCAATTGGAAAACGGGACCAAAAATTAAGAATCTACATACACAGTTAGATCCGGCATATCAAAGAACCCCAATTATTCAATTTTTGATGAAATCAAACAAAGTTCAATTTTGGACCCTTTGGGCCCCTTATTCCTAAAAACCTTATGGGACCAAAACTCCCTAAATCAAATCCAACCTTCCTTTAATGGTCATAAACCTTGTGTTTAAATTTCATAGATTTCTATTTACTTATACTAAAGTTATGGTGCGAAAACCAAGAATAATGCTTACTTGGGCCCCTTTTTGGCCCCTAATTCCTAAACTGTTCAGACCTCAACTCCCAAAATCAATCCCAACCTTCCTTTTGTGGTCATAAACCTTGTGTTTAAATTTCATTGATTTCTATTTACTTAAACTAAAGTTATTGTGCGAAAACCAAGAATAATGCTTATTTGGGCCCTTTTTTGGCCCCTAATTCCTAAACTGTTTGAACTAAAACTCCCAAAATCAATCCCAACCTTCCTTTTGTGGTCATAAACCTTGTGTCAAAATTTCATAGATTTCTATTTACTTAAACTAAAGTTATAGTGCCAAAACCAAGAAAATGCTTATTTGGGCCCTTTTTGGCCCCTAATTCCTAAAATTTTGGGACCAAAACTCTTAAAATCAATCCCAACCTTCCTTTTGTGGTTATAAACCTTGTGTTAAAATTTCATATATTTCTATTCACTTTTACTAAAGTTAGAGTGTGAAAACTAAAAGTATTCGGACGACGACGCAAGACAACGCAGGACGACGACGACGCCAACGTGATAGCAATATATGACGAAAAATTAAAATTTTTGCGGTCGTATAAAAAGCCAAACAAATACAAAGTTGAAGAGCATAGAGGATCCAAAATTCCAAAGTAAGACAGTAAATAAAGCCATGAAAAATGAAGCTACTCGAAAGATTCTGAAGGGAGCTAACATATGAAGTCGGAAAAGGGGTCATTTTCGGCTACAGTTAGCTTCAAAATGGTTTAAATATTTACTGCGATTCAGCAAAATATCTTTATTCTGATTTATCTCAAATAATTATTGTTACCATTATTTTTGGAAAAAATTTAATGTAATTCATCATCATCAGTTTATATTTTATTCATCTAAAAGAAAGAGTATATTTTTAAATCATGCACCAAAAAAAAAACGTCAACATCAATTGGTAAAATTTTTTACCCTTAATCGTCATGAAGGAATCCCCATTACAACCCTAAACTAGAGGCTCTAAAGAGCCTGTGTTGCTCACCTTGGTCTATGTGAATATTAAACAATGGACACAGATGGATTCATGACAAAATTGTGTTTTGGTGATGGTGATGTGTTTGTAGATCTTACTTTACTAAACATTCTTGCTCCTTACAATTATCTCTATCTATAACAGTACTTTCTGTGGAAAATGTTATTGAAAATCTTCAAATTTTAAGAAAATTGTTAAAAATTGACTATGAAGGGCAATAACTCCTTAGGGGGTCAATTGACTATTTTGGTCATACTGACTTATTTTTAGTTCTTACTTTGCTGTACATTATTGCTGTTTACAGTTTATCTCTATCTATAATAATATTCAAGATAATAACAAAAAACCAGCAAAATTTCCTTAAAATTACCATTTCAGGGGCAGCAACCCAACAACCAATTATCCGATTCATCTGAAAATTCTAGGGCAGATAGATCATGACCTGATCAACAATTTTACTTCCTGTCAGATTTGCTCTAAATGCTTTGGTTTTTGAGTTATAAGCCAAAAACTGCATTTTACCCCTATGTTCTATTTTTAGCCATGGCGGCCATCTTGGTTGGTTGGCGGGGGCACCGGACACATTTTTTAAACTAGATACCCCAATGATGATTATGGCCAAGTTTGGTTAAATTTGGCCCAGTAGTTTCAGAGGAGAAGATTTTTCTAAAAGATTACTAAGATTTACGAAAAATGGTTAAAAATTGACTATAAAGGGCAATAACTCCTAAAGTGGTCAACTGACCATTTTTTCATGTTGACTTATTTGTGGATCTTACTTTGCTGAACATTATTGCTGTTTACAGTTTATCTCTATCTATAATAATATTCAAGATAATAACCAAAAACAGCAAAATTTCCTTAAAATTACCATTTCAGGGGCAGCAACCCAACAACCAATTATCCGATTCATCTGAAAATTCTAGGGCAGATAGATCATGACCTGATCAACAATTTTACTTCCTGTCAGATTTGCTCTAAATGCTTTGGTTTTTGAGTTATAAGCCAAAAACTGCATTTTACCCCTATGTTCTATTTTTAGCCATGGCAGCCATCTTGGTTGGTTGGCGGGGGCACCGGACACATTTTTTAAACTAAATATCCCAATGATGATTATGGCCAAGTTTGGTTAAATTTGGCCCAGTAGTTTCAGAGGAGAAGATTTTTCTAAAAGATTACTAAGATTTATGAAAAAAGGTTAAAAATTGACTATAAAGGGCAATAACTCCTAAAGTGGTCAACTGACCATTTTGGTCATGTTGACTTATTTGTAGATTTTACTTTGCTGAACATTATTGCTGTTTACAGTTTATCTCTATCTATAATAATAATATTCAAGATAATAACCAAAAACAGCAAAATTTCCTTAAAATTACCATTTCAGGGGCAGCAACCCAACAACGAAATGTCCGATTCATCTGAAAATTTCAGGGCAGATAGATCTTGACCTGATGAACAATATTACCCCATGTCAGATTTGCTCTAAATGCTTTGGTTTTTTGAGTTATAAGCCAAAAACTGCATTTTACCCCTATGTTCTATTTTTAGCCATGGCGGCCATCTTGGTTGGTTGGGCGGGGCACCGGACACATTTTTTAAACTAGATACCCCAATGATGATTATGGCCAAGTTTGGTTAAATTTGGCCCAGTAGTTTCAGAGGAGAAGATTTTTCTAAAAGATTACTAAGATTTACGAAAAATGGTTAAAAATTGACTATAAAGGGCAATAACTCCTTAAGGGGTCAACTGACCATTTTGGTCATTTGAGTTCTTTGTAGATCTTACTTTGCTGAACATTATTGCTGTTTATAGTTTATCTCTATCTATAATAATATTCAAGTTATAACCAAAAACAGCAAAATTTCCTTAAAATTACCAATTCAGGGGCAGCAACCCCACAACTGGTTGTCTGATTTATCTGAAATTTTCAGGGTAGATAGATCTTGACCTTATGAACAATATTACCTCTGTCAGATTTGCTCTAAATGCTTTTGTGCCAGAGATATGAGCCAAAATCCACATTTTACCCCCATGTTCTATTTTTAGCCATGGCGGCCATCTTGGTTGGTTGGCTTGGTTACCGGACACATTTTTTAAACTAGATACCCCAATGATGATTGTGGCCTAGTTTGGTTAAATTTGGCCCGGTAGTTTCAGAGGAGAAGATTTTTGTAAAAGTTAACGCCGGACGACGAAAGTTTGTTTTTTGAGTTATAAGCCTTCGGGCCCGGTGAGCTAAAAAAATGAATAAGTACAGTAAACTTACTGTTTTTCTAAGATTTTCAATTTTCTTGAGGTTTCCTACTTGATAAATTCCCTTGGTGTTTATAGCTTCAGCCTGTTGAAGGGAGCTAACCTGTACTGAACCATGTGATCTCTTTACAGTCTGTAACCATGCCAACTGTATGTTGGTATCAATCTAGAAAAACACAGAGCATATATAGTTTTTTTTCATATTTGTATTTCTGGTTTCAAATAAATCTCAAACTAGTTTTGCAATTCTCATTGCAATTAATAAAAACTTTCAATAAATTTTACATTATTAGAAAATAGTTTGCAGGCAAATGGTTGTTGGTTGTTTGGACAATATTCTACATGTAGGGTGGGTTGTTTCGACTTAAGTTTCACATGTAGCGTGAGTAATAACATACCAATTTCCTTGGAAGTGTTGGGTTTTTTGATAATTCTCTCCAGACTTCTTGACATTTATCTAGTAAAAACTCTGTATTGCAGTCGTTCACAAGATTGAAAATCAGTGGAGCATATCCAGTTGTCGCTGAGTGGAGACATTTGACCATTTCAATTTCCATGTCTCTTTCTCCAGCAGAAATACTAGCTAAGTCAACAAACACCTTGCATTCTTTCAGTCCACCTAAAAGTAAATTAGGGTATCCAAATGAACCTGTTTTTAGAGGGGCACTAGCTACGAGGTATATAAAAAATCTAAAGTAATAAGATTTTTTTGGTTCAATCAATAATGAAAGTAAAATAGTGAAATAATAATTCGCTCTTACCTGCCAAAATGGTTCAATTTTGTCAAATTAAGCTAGGAAACATTGACAATTAATTATTCACTTGCAAGTGAATAATTTCGACCTCATTAAATCCGTATTCAGGTGAACTTCAATTTAACCTCCTAGCTAGAGATTGACAATGCATGCTTTGTACGTGTACTGGTTATTTAAAGGAAAAGAATGTAAACAATGAAAGTGAAACTAAGGTAAATCATTTGATTACTGATTCGATCCACACAAAATCATTCTAATACGGGTACAAACAATGAGAAACACATATTTTTAATCTATAAAATCAAATCAAACAGACCTTTAAGAATCCAATTGCACGTGTTGACTTATCTTTATTCATGTTTACATCGCTTATATAGTCATCTGAGATCGAATCAATATTTAAAAAGATAGCCTCTGGACTAAAATACACACGAAACAAACCTACATATTATCGCCACCATGCTCTGTAAACTGTTTATTTTAGACTTTTGATAGTTTGGATAAATGTTTAACATTGTTATAAATCAAATATGAGAATTTGAGTCAAATCTGTGACCATGAATTTGACAGCTAGTGCCCCTTTAAAGGACATGTAGATTTTTTACTGCAAAAAACTTTAGCTTTTTGCAATTATAACATGGTAAAAAAAAATTAAACTTGTACTTTGACTTATGATGGTTTTATTTTTAAAATTGTGACTTGGATGGAGATTTGTCTCATTGGCACTCATACCACATCTTCTTATATCTAGTTATTAGAAAGGACATAGTTAAATCTGTCACCAATATAATGCCAGAATGCAAAGTCTTTGATGTAAACAATTATAAAACCTCATCAAAGCAAATGTATTTTAATTGCCTCTAATTCTAGGTAATTGATATTCCAGCATTAAAACATATTTTTTTTTAAAGGTGGGAAAGCATATTCCCTGATGCTATGTAGCAAAAAGCACTTTTGCATATTTCCCACAACTTACTTGGCATGGAGTCTCTCAGCCAATAAACAAGCTGTTTACATCTTATAAATGTTTTCAAACATTCTTTTCTGTCTTCTGTAAAATCCCTCAGAACAGAACAGGTTCTCAAAAATGAATGGTCAAGCTTATTCATACTGGTGTCAGCTCCTTTGGTCTAAAGAGAGAAAACATTAAATGTGCATTTCTGCAGGAAAAAAGCCCATCTACAATGAGTTCTTAAAGGGAAACTTCGCAAAAAAATCAAAAATTGATATTATGTCCATTCTGTATAAAAATGCTCAAATTTATAGATATTAAAGTTTTATTCCGCTAAATAAGAGATCACCATCGATTTTAAATTTTGAGTATCAGTTCTCTACTCTCCGCCATCTTGTCACCTTCTCCGATGAAAAATCCCGATATGTCAATAAACCACAAAGGAACAAAACTACAGTAAACGATGTAGTCGTAATTGCGTGTCGATATCTTGTCAATCGTACGGTTGTTTTATCTGACTGACTAACTTGATACGGAAAATGGTCTTATATTTTTAAATAACCATATAGTCTGTTATTTTTAAACTGTTGATATTGTAATTAGTTAAAAAGTCAAAGTTCAAATCATAAAATGATAAATAAGTGTTCCGTGGAAATTGTTTTCGAAAATCTAATTCGTTCATAATTCTTTCAAGTAATAAACTTTATTTAAATAAATTCGGATCTTCCCTTATCTGATCACCAGCATGGCTAAAGGTATTACTCCCAAAGGTATTGGAAGGGGTGTAAGGTGACACGTCCAGGTATTCAATCGATTTCCTGTCCGGCGGGCTTGCAAGTTCATGCATCGTTTCACTTCTGTAGGTATTGATCAGTGTACACGACCGTTACTTATAACTTTCCATTTTGAACTATCAGGTGCATGTATAATATACATTTTTGTCTTGCGTGTCCGAAAGTGATATAATATACTAGTCATTACTGAACTCAAACGCTTGTTTATAAATAACATTTCTGGTGTAAAGAATATTATTTATAAAAAAAAATAATACAAAAAAAAATAATTGAAGAAATACAAATCTATTTACATATTTTTCCAAGGGTTAATTTGGGAAAATGTAATATATACTCGTTGTCAATAGTTTAGGACAGATTGGAACATACCAGAATTATTGATCTAAAAAAATGTGCGCACTTGTCGACGATTCGTGTATACATACGCCTGGTAGAAAGTTACGGAACTATAGTCAGTAGCGCAATTTAAAATATGTATACATGTATACATTGAACATAAGAAAGAAACATACATTTTGTGTAAATTGTGGTAAAAGTTTTGTAAATAGACTAGTCCATGTATGCCAACAGTATGTAATCAACGAATTCGATAGACTATTGTATACCAAAAGAAGAAGAAGAAAAAAAAGAAACAATTTGATTTAAATACAGGTCAATTTATAACTTGCTTTGGTTCATCGAAGTTAAGAACATAGTAAACTCACAGATTTATATATGAATTAAATTGTTCTCGAATAAAGGACGAAATTCGTCATCATCACAATTGTTCCAACATTCATGTAAAATATATGCAACTGGACGTACACTAATAATCCCCAAGGAATGTGAATATTTTCTAGGAAAACTATTGAGTATCAATTTCGGGATTTATTTTCTTTCTTGATATTCAATGACAGCAATTTAAAGAATAAACTGCTTGTCGGATATTTGTCCGCTTTAGGGGTATTCTTGCAAGTTGAACAGACTTATAATAACATTCAAAAATAGGGAAAGATAACATTAAATTCGTTGTCTTTTAATTTTAAACATCGTTGATCAAATAGTTATTTAAGTATATATATACGTTGGGAGACGACGATTATTATAGTTGTCTCAGATTTTAATAAGGACGTTCCCCATTATGAATAAATTTGGTTGACGTTTATCACACTTGAAAAGAATATCTATTCGTAATTTTTCGATTCCATTACAAAAATATTTTTTTCTTTATTCGTACATATTATATTCCGCTTCGGTAGAGTTATCTTCAGATAGTTTCATATATTAATTAATACATGGCTTTCAAAAGTCTAAATGTAAGTGTTCTCGTACATTTTTTCGCCTAATAAAGACAAATAAAAATGATTTAGTAAAGCTATTTCTAATTTCTAAGTCCCCCTTTTTTATGAGACATAAATCAAGGACAAGACTTGTATATCATTTCATTCTGACATATGAATTAAGTTTCCCGTCTTTAACCGAAAATTGTGTATTTCTTAGTAAATTAACTTATTTGAATTCAAATAAATAATAGCACCAAATATAATTAAATAATTCCACGGCGACCAATTTTTATTTGTCACCAACTTGAATATGTATTTTTAATGTGTGTATTAAATGCTACCACTGATCCGAATAGACAGTCACACCTGGCAAGGTGTGCCCTAGAGGCGTGGTTAAATACCGAAGTGCAAATAACAATTTACCTTTCAACAAGCCATCTACGAGTATTGCCACAGAACCGTGAATACACACATCGTATAAACCTAGCCATAGCAGAGATAGTAAAAGGTCAATAATAGTACACCAACATATTGTCTTTACAGATTATTGTACTTTAATTTGTTCACCTTATCAGTTCGAAAATGCATTTATTAAAAATAAATTTATAACTTTTTGTGTTGTCTACAAAAATAATTCGAATATATACGTTTAACATAGATAATTTATCTCACGAATGAGTACAATTGAACGTCTGTGCGTTTTATCTTCTTATTATCGGATGGTTATTAGATAAAGCATAAGTCATCGGCGCGCTTACGATTACGTTAAAATATGATTAAAAACCAAGACTTTTAATGATTGTATTTTAAATCCCGGCATGCAAAAATCAGGAGAAAACGTCACGACCTACAGGAAGTAGTTGATATTTTTTCATTAATTATTGAATTTCTCCTTTATTACTGCACATATAGCGATAAAACTTTGTGAATATATATATTATGTCATAATGAACATATTTAAACCATAAGTAAAAAATCGTGAATTTTCCCTTTAAAGTATATATAATCATTTAGATTAACTATGCTACAGACACTACAGGACATCAGATGCCACCATTTTTATCTAATGTAATACAACACCAGCAGAAAGATCAGATGCAGATTGTTTGCTTCTTTTTTTTTTAATGAAGCTTCGTGGTTAATCCAGACTTTTTACAAGTTCCTGTGACAACACATTTTCTCTTGTTTGGGGACCTTGTTATAAATTAAGATACTATTAAAAAAGTGTGTGAAAAAAGTTCTGTTTGTTTGAAAAATTAGTGATTTTTTTGGTAAAAATACCAGAAAGGAAATTCTGTTTTTACATGAAACATTTAAATTTCAAACTGAAACATATCACAAAGTAATATGGAGGTTAATTTTTTCATTACAAATCACCAGAGTGTCAAAATCAAATGGGAAGAAAAAAATCAACCCTTTTTTGTAACCTATGCCCTTCAGACAAACATGGTAGCCTTATTCATGAAATTCAATTTTGCAGTTCAATAAAAATAGTTCCAAAAGACATTGTTTTAAACTGATTTATTTCCTTTCCATGGTTAATGTTTTCAATGTGTTGATAATGAAGCTGAGTAATGGCTATAAACCTAAGAAGGTATGTCTCCAACATTTTGTATGCTTTACTTTGATGATATACAAGGATGTCGGTTAGTTACAGGACATTGCAGGCCTAAATGTAACGTCTAAAAAGGCTCTTAAACTTAGGCCAAATAACAGACTATAAAATATACTTAACTGAAACTAAACTAATTCACAACAGTTAACATATTGTCACAACTTACGAATTTGCATATTGCGTTGATTTGATTAAAGTCTCCCTGCAAATCAAATGCTTTTACCACGTCTAGTATTGCTTCAGCGCCAAATTCACAACTTTTCAAATTTCGATAAATTTCTACTTGGTAAAGTCTTTCATCTACCCATCTTGTATTTCCTTCCCTTTCCAGTAAGATAAGCTCATTTCTCAAATTTTCAATTTCTGTTTTTCTGAAGTACCTGTCAAATTCAGAAAAAAACAGATCTCCTGATTTCAATTTCTGGCAAATAGTTTTCCACAGTTTTGCAGTCGGTTCCCAAACTCCACTGAAAACTTCATGTATAGTAAGTTTTCTGCCATTTTCCTTCTTTAATTCAGTCCCTCTTTCCTCCCATAGCTTAGTTAAAAGGAGACCTCTGCTACATTCCATGATATCTGGCATAATGTCAAGCTGGTCCTGGCTGAGTTCAAAGACTTTGACAAATGGCCTGTGCTTCTCTATATCAGTTATTTCATCAAACGGTACAGTTTTAACAAGGTCCTTTAGACAATATGTGTCTAATTTTTCCAAACTTTTTATTTTTTCTTCCATTTCACCTGTTTTGGCTGTAAAGTATAATTTACAGATTTACTTTTTATACAAAATTTACTAAACTGCCATTATCGTTTCATCAAACAAGATTATGTTTATCACTTAAACATAAAAAAAAATTTAAAAGTCCCAAAATATGGTGAATAAATTTTATTTTCATGGATATATTCAGAAAATATATTATATTTTTGTTGATACATGTATTGATTTCATGGACTTGCCAAAATCTGCATGCAAGCCTGTAGAAAATTTACACTTCGTTTAACATTAAATTAGTGGTTGAACTAATATGGGGGTCTCATTGGGGGTTCCGATCCCGGATCCCGCTTACTGTTTTGTCAGATTCCCGTATCCCGCTTACACTATCTACGTGAGCAATTCTCATTTTTTTTTTCATTTCCCAGGTCCTGCAAGACCTCATTTCCCGTTTTCACGACACAATAATTTGACTTTCACATGTCACGCTTACAAAAAGTAGGCAATCCCGCGACACGTTTAGACCCCAATGAGACCCACTAATATACACATGGAAACCACATAAATTTGTACCCCACCAATAATGATGAATCCATAGTATACGTTATGTAATTTTTCGAGGGGTAATTTATCTCCTTGGTTTATTGGTGTATTTTAGGCAAATGGCAATAGGTTAAATATAGATTAGCAGCAAAGGTGTAGTATAATTGCCAATAAGACAACTTGATAGATCTCCACAAGAGATCAAATGCTGTAGAATTTAGTGACTTAATAACATCACCATACAGCCTTCAACAATGAGCAAAACCAATATAGCAAGTTATAAAAGGCCCAGAAATGACAAATGTAAAACCTTTTAAAACAAGAATGTGTCCCCAGTACATGGATGCCCCACTCTCATTATCATTTTCTATGTTCAGTGGACAGTGAAATCGGGGTAAAAACTTAGAAAAATCATATAATAGAGAATATGTGTATTAAGTTTCAAGTTGATATGACTTCAACTTCATCAAAAACTACCTTGTCCAAAAACTTTAACCTGAAGCGGGACAGACGAACGGACGCACAGACCAAAAAACATGAACGTAGGTGGGACTTAAAAAAGAAAACTCATTAACAGCCTCATTTTATACAAAACAATAAAAGAAAAACAATTATGATATTTATAGTATAGCAACATACACTGAATGACAGGCTCATGACTTTGGTTTCTGCATGGGCATTGATTTTTTTAGTTTTGTAAAATAAATTGTTTACCTTTGCAGCAAATGCAAAAAGACAGGAATTCTTTTACTATTTTTAGAGTTACTTTGTAAGCGTGAAATTCTTTCAATCGCAGGTATAATGTCAACATAATAACTTGCTCTTTCACATCTTTCAGAGCCTGTACAATCCTTTGAAAGTTTCTCTCTTTTATCCATTATCATTTGCAAGTCTTTCACCATTATTGCTCCGCTTAATAATTTGTCAACCAAATTTTTCACGACAATTATAGAATTATCCAGTAAAGGGAGAAAATCATCTTTCAAATATGCAGAAAATATGCCTGTAAAATAAAATTATAATGAGGAAAAAAATAGCATAACATGAAAATACAGGGGAAAACATGGTTTCTTGTGGCTGTTCAGGCATTTACCATTCATCTTTTGTGAGCAGCATACATATCTTTGTAGGAACACAAGAACACAATTTTTTTATAAGAACAAACTTCTTTTTTGTAATAAAAACCAGGGAAAAAAATTCTGAATTTATCTTTTATATGAATCCCCTTGACTCACTCACTCCGTCTGTGCAAAATGTCAGCTGTTATTATGCCAATTTTTAAAATAATATGAAATAGAAGATCAGGGTTCAAATGTTCCCTGCGTTGGACCTATTTAGCAAATGAAAGAGCAGGAAGATAATAGGTAAATAGCAGTCTATTTTCTAAAGATTTGGATGAAATACTGGATTTTCTGTTAAAAGAAGGTATTATGTACAAATTTTTTATAATAAAATGAATAATTCGGCAATATGAAACATAATAAATTTGAAGTATCATATGAATATATTTTATATAATTAAGTATATGATATTGTTGTGCCCTCCAACTGTTGTCATCCAAAGAAAATTACAGATTCTATTGAAACATACATGTAATATAATAATACAATAATACCAAAAACAAGAAATCAAGGACCTTACCTTTTATATTGGATGTGATTACTACTGTCAAAGGTAAACCATATTGGCTATATTGTGTTAGTAACTTTTTATTGAAGAGGGAAGACAGGGTACCTAGATGAAACCATGACTTTAGCTAGAAAAACTGGTAATCCTAGTCAATTAAGATTAAGATTAATTACGATAGAGTCAAACTCATCTGTCACAAGTGGTGTTTGAACTCGCAACTCACATGCATCTGGACTGTCTGTAAGACTTGATGACCCAGATACTGAACTCTGCTTCGTTGATGATCCTCTTGTGCACATTAGTTCGTCTTTCTTTGAAATGTATTCTGCTCGTCTTTCTACATGGACAAATTTAGATTTCCTTCTAGAACCTAAAATTAAAAGGGTTTATAAAACAGCTATACCCCTTGTACATTAAATAGGTCAAGATGGGGAGATAATTAATTCTCAGATCCGGACATCCGGGCATTTAAATTTTTCAAGGGGTGATGCAGATAGGATTCCTCTAGATTTTTCATCTATTTGAAGGTGATAACTGATTATTTATACTGTTGATTATTTTTTAACCAGAGGATATACATGTAGTATGATAAAAATCAAAATGGAGATATTATATAGTGTCTTCAACAATATTAAGTGGGTAAAATTACTCGATTCAACTGGTGTCAATATTTTTCAATTAAATTAATTTGCATTGAAGTCTATGGAAAATCAAGAGGATTCTTATCCGCATCACCTCTCAACATTGTTTATATAACACAAATGCTTATTACTGATTGGTCAGTTACATGTTGTGATGTCACTGCAGATCTGAGAATTGATTTGATGGCAGTGTTATTAAATAATGCCATGATAGCAGCACAATGGGGAAAACAGCTGAAGAAAAGAAGGCTACCTATACCCCTTGTACATTAAATAGGTCAAGATAGGGAGATAATTAATTGATTTGATGGCAGTGTTAATGCCATGATAGTAGCACAATGGGGAAAAGAGATGAGGTGAATGTAATATAATAAGTGATGCTTTCATCATGGTTTCATAAAATACGGGAAAACAATTTATTTATTCCATTCAACTATGAAAATAAGCTTTAAATTTGATTTTTATTCAAATCACATATATTGATCATCATCCTACCCCTTAATTTCAAAAGATCATATCTTGGCAGTACAATTTAGTTGGTTTTTTTTCACAATTTCTAAATAAAATTATAAAAGCATCTGTAATTCAATTAGCACAATAATATAAAAAAGAAGATGTGTTATGATTGTCAATGAGACATTATCTGTCCACAAGAGACCAAAATGACACAGACATTAACAAGGTCATATAAAATGAGTTTCTTGAAATTTCAATTTTATCGATATTATTGAACCAATGCATGCATATATGTACTAATTAAACTAAGTAATACATTCATTTTTATGCCCCACCTACAATAGTAGAGGGGCATTATGTTTTCTGGTCTGTGGCTCCGTTCGTTCGTTTGTCCGTTTGTCTGTCCGTTCGTTCCTTCGTCCGCAGGTTAAAGTTTTTGGTCATGGTAGTTTTTGATGAAGCTGAAGTCCAATCAACTAGAAACTTCGTACACTTGTTGCTTATGATATGATCTTTCTAATTTTAAAGCCAAATTAGACTTTTGACCCCAATTTCATAGTCAAATGAACATAGAAAATGAAAATGGAGTTTCAGGTTAAAGTTTTTGGTCAAGGTAGTTTTTGATGAAGCTGAAGTTCAATCAACTTGAAACTTAGTACACTTGCTGCTTATGATATGATCTTTCTAATTTTAAAGCCAAATTAGACTTTTGACCCAATTTCACGGTCCATGGAACATGGAAAATGATAGTGCCAGTGGGGCATCCGTGTACTTTGGACACATTCTTCTTTTTATATAAATTTATTTCATTTCACATGTATAACATATATATATACTAAAAACTGGATGTGTCAAAGCGACACGATTGGCCTGTCTCAAAAAGTATGAAAAATCTGCAATTTCAATAACACATGTGGACACAAACATGATGGTACTAAGTCTCACATATAAAAAATCAGGTCAAAATCTGGAGGCACATAGAAAAAAAGTCCGTATAACTGTGATTTTCAACAATTTATCAAAGTCCAAAGCCCATAATTTCTGCAAAAATTAGCGGAGTGGAACGAAACTTGAACTTGATCTGTAATTGATCATGATTAACTCACATACCAAAAATCAGCCCAATATCTGAAGGCGTTTAGAAAAAAAACTCTGTATAAGCAGGTTTGTAGCGGAATGGTGGAATGACAGAATTATGGAATTACAGACAAGGGTAAAACTAAATGGCACCGACAACTTCGTTGCGGTCTATCCTCCATCCACAAAAGTGGATGCTGCGATCTATCCTCCATCCACACTCTGCACAGAATTTTTGTCTCTTTGTTATCAAGGATGAGCATTTAGGACAAGCTTGTGTAGTATTGCCATTGTCTTTGGCAACTTCAACACCACAAGCCAGACAAAACTTAAAGGATTGATGAATTTCTTCACCACAAATTTTCCCATTAACAGTATTTTTACAATTCATTGAAAAGATTTTACATCATGCTTTTATATTAAAACTGAAAAATAAAGAAAATGAAAATTATAAATCTCTGTGAATCTGCTTCATCACCAACCAGTTCCATAACCAAAATATACTTGACTGGTAAAAGATTCAACTACATTTTTTTCTGAGAAATAATACTCAATGAACTAAATGTACATACAAATGTAGAATTATGATTTTCTTCAATTTTCAAAAATAAATTTCAACATCTGGAAAATTTTAATGTTTTAAAGAAGACTCTATAGTTGAATACACTAACTTTTTTACTATTGTTTTCCTTAATTATCTTCAATAAAAAAAAATAATGCTTTTTCTGTATAAACATCTCATGAATAATTGATTGATTGTTGATTGCTTTACGCCGCATTAGCACAAAAAGGCTAATTATGAATAATTAATATCTATTTAAGTTTTCTGTAATGATTTCTTCATTCTGTACATCATTGATATTTGTAATGAAGAAGATGATATACAAATCGAATTATCTGGTTAGTCAATCTTCAGTGGCAGATCCAGAACTTTTCCTAAAGGGGGGGCGCTGACTGACCTAAGGGGGCCCGCTCCAGTCATGCTTCAATGATTCCCTATATAAAAATATAAAACAACCAAATGGTTCCCACGAAAGGGGGGCCCGGGCCCCCCTCCCCTGGATCCGCCTATGATCTTTAACTTAATGCATTAGCATTAAATACTGTTATACATTTACATCATGTACATAAGTGTACATATGATTTTTTTTTCCCTCTGCAATACTTTATACTTTTGGACTCTATATTATTCTGAGAGGTGGATCCAGCTTTTTTTAAAAGGGGGTTTCCCAACCCAAGATATAAAAAGGGGGATTCAAACTATATTTCCCCATTCAAACGCATCAATTTTTGTCAAAATTATTACGGGGAATCCAACACGCAGAACCCTGCCCCCTCTGATCAGCCACTGAATTCTCTATTCTTTAATTTTTTAAATCATGTTCTACATGTTCTATGTTCATTATTTTATTTGGACCAATATTCGATATTCTGTAATTTAATAAAACTGTTTACGTTTACCATGTTAACCTGTGAATTAAGTTTAAATTATGCTAAATTTGAATTGCCTCCTTACGACTGGTGAAATTGAACATTACCTTTTAAACTGCACTGTGTGACTGTCGATGTCACTGACCACTGACAGGTGGATTTTGATTTCGCATGTTTCAAGAAATATGATTTCTACTTTCGTTTTTGCGACACTCAATGAACTGCAACCGAATCACTTAACCAAAGCTTTATACCTTCTCTAAATAGGAAATGTAATGCGATATAAAATTCAAAATAACAAAATTTTAAAAAGTCTGCTATAAATTGAAAGTACTTAAACATGTTAAAGAACTTAGAAGATCATGATCCTTGTTTTCGAGATGCTGGTCATTGAAAATTTGGCGGGAAATGATTCTCTCTAGATTTTTCACAAATTTAGCTTTACACCTTTTTTCTTTCAAAACTATGGGTTTTTTTTCTGGACAATTTTTTTTTTCGCCTGTGGCGAAAAACAATGTATTTTTTTCGCGACAAGTCGAAAACAATTTTAATTTAGCATTACATATAGTGGCAGCTGAGGGTGAAACAAACAATTTTTTTTTCTCAGAATCAAAAACAAATTATATTTTTCTCCAAAAACTGAAAACAAACTTTATTTTCCAAAAAAAACCATAGCCCCCCCCCCCCCCCCCCCAGAAAATCAAATGGTTGCTGCCTTAGAATGAAGTAATCATGCTAGTCCAAAGCAACGAAAGGCAACATAAATAATAAACAGTTCAAGAGTTATCCACAAGCAGAACAGCTACATTCCAAACCGTTCCGGGACTGAAGAAGACTTTTAAAAAGTGAAAATCTGTTTCACGGCGGTCCTGAAATGGTTTGGAATAAAATTCATAGGGGACTCGGCCTCCAGCCTCACCCCCTATGGATTTTACTAACCCTCTATGGATCCGTACGGGGTCAGTAGCGAACCATATAACTTATAGTAGGGGGTTAGTAAGTTTCATATCAGGTTCATGACGCGTTAATGGCGACGTCATCTATTAATGTTGTTGTGTTTCATTGTTTATTTTTCAACAAAACGCCGCAGAAAAAGACCAGCGTCCGATTAATTCGTTATACGGTTAACTACTGACCCCCTACGGATCCATAGAGGGTGAATAAAATTCATAGGGGACTCGGCCTCCGGCCTCACCCCCTATGGATTTTACTAACCCTCTATGGATCCGTACGGGGTCAGTAGCGAACCATATAACTTATAGTAGGGGGTTAGTAAGTTTCATATCGGGTTCATGACGCGTTAATGGCGACGTCATCTATTAATGTTGTTGTGTCTCATTGTTTATTTTTCAACAAAACAGTGGCGGATGCAGGAATTTTCGAAAGGGGGGTGCTAGCCCAGGGCAAAGGGGGGGTGCAGGGGGGTGCAAAACATATGTCCCGATTCAAATGCATTGATCGGCCAAAATAAAGGGGGGGTGCGGACCCCCGGAACCCCCCCCCCCCTTCTGGATCCGCCACTGCAAAACGCCGCAGAAAAAGACCAGCGTCCGATTAATTCGTTATACGGTTAACTACTGACCCCCTACGGATCCATAGAGGGTGAATAAAATTCATAGGGGGTGAGGCCGGAGGCCGAGTCCCCTATGGATTTTACTAACCCTCTATGGATCCGTAGGGGGTCAGTAGCGAACCATATAACTTATAGTAGGGGGTTAGTAAGTTTCATATGGGGTTCATGACGCGTTAATGGCGACGTCATCTATTAATGTTGTTGTGTTTCATCGTTTATTTTTCAACAAAACGCCGCAGAAAAAGACCAGCGTCCGATAAATTCGTTATACGGTTAACTACTGACCCCCTACGGATCCATAGAGGGTGAGTAGTAGGGAGTGTTCAGTTTTAGGCCTATGAAAAAAGGTAGGCACGCTGGCACGGACAAATATGGTCATGCCCCTCCCTCCCTGTCAATCAACAGAAGTCATAACCTTTCGTTTCGATTACACTGCCTATGAAAAAAGGTAGGCACGCTGGCACGGATAAATATGGTCATGCCCCTCCCACCGAAAAAAGGTAGGCACGCTGGCACGGATAAATATGGTCATGCCCCTCCCTCCCTGTCAATCAACAGAAGTCATGACCTTTCGTTTCGATTACACATAAACTTATTTGGTCATAACGATCTGTGAAAAATCTATACATTCACACGTTGTATCCAAATAAGTTCATCGGGTGATGCTGAAAAGATAGTGTTACCTCCTCGAACAACATTTGCCTGGTCATATAATCAAATTTGGATTCAGATCGACTACGTCATCGTGTAAAATCACGTGATCGTATCGAGGAACTCTGATACAAAAAAGGGAAGCAACTCTTCATGATGTGAACATCAATCACCGATTAATCGTATCGTGTTCGGGGCAAATAGAAAAAATACCAACGCAGATGTCAGTTTCATATATATTTATTACATTCATTCGTACAATGCAAGCAGTTTGTCGTCGTTACTCATCAAGTCTCTAGACGAAAAATCTTTCACAATGTCTTCCATGCTAATGTTTCTATATCTCATCTTCACGAAATGTACACAATAGATTCCGCACGTATCGGATGATCCCGGTTGCACTTGAGTCGTACTGAATCTGTATTGAGGTCCATTGGCGATGAGCACGTTCATGAAGCGACGATGGTAATACTCCGGAGAACGTCCGAACGAATCGAAGAATTCGACGGGTCCCTCTCGCGGGAAGTGGAACGCCAACCAGTGAATGCCCTTGCCGTCGCAGTCGTCCGTGTTGACGACGAAACTGCGGGGCCTGTTCGAGACTTCATCCGGCAGTGCATCGGCACAGCACACGGTCGCCGGCAGGTCTTCGAGATAACACTCCAGTTCGTATCCGTAGGTTCCCTCCACGCCGTCGTCTTCCGTTCTGCATCGTTTGGCGGAGGGTTCGTCGCCACAGTCCCTCTCTTGATGGATCTCGAGTCCCCGGGCGTGCGCAAATACCAGTCCGCATGCGCGGCAAGCCATCAGGTCCGATTCGCTTCCGACGTCTTCTTCTCCGAATTCCATGGTGTTCGATTCGCTTCCGGTGGAATCGACGTCTTCGTCCTCGGCTTCGGCGTCGTCCTCGCCTCCGCCCAAGACGTCGCTACGTAATCTCAAGTGTTCGGGTGTAGCGGCCTTCAGATCCACCAGAAGGTATCCGAAGGGTCTCCTCGTGGCCTCTCGGAACGTTTGCATCAAGTGGTGTCTCTGACTCGGATACATCTGTCTACCTAGCGTGGCGACGGGCTGGCGATCGACTGGATTGTCGAAGAGGACCAGGTAGTGACAGTTTCTCCTCTGAGTCGGATCCTTCCCGAAATACAGGTTCTGATTCACAGCTACCACCGACAGGTTACGATGATGCGATCCTTCCGTGAACAAGTCGTTGATGCGACGGTCTTTGGCCGAGGTCGACATCAGGTCGTCCAGCACGAGTAAGTTTCTGGTCCGTGCATCGAAGAAGTGATCGGCTTCCAACTCGGTCGGGATACCGCGAACGAATTCCACGGTGGGCACCACCGTCTTTCGAATCTCGTCGTAGAGGGGTTGCCATCGTCGGTACAGCCAGACGATCCTCTCCGGTACCGGGTTGCACGTGGATCTTCGCAATGCTTCCTTCACGAAAAACGTCTTGCCGCAGGAGGTCGGACCGGAGACGATCATGGTGAACGGGTGTTGAAAACGAAAACTTTCTTGCGTCGCATTTTGCGGTGGCGGCGGCGGCGGTGGCGGCGGCGGCGGTGGCGGTGGTGGCGGTGGCGGTGGTGGTACGCCAGTACCATGCTTATTTCGATGATGCCTCAACATGACGTCTCTTCTCGAAAACATTCTTTGACAGCTAGGACACTCCATCCTCACTTCAAGGGTGGAACTTTCCCTCTTATAACTTTTGTCGGAAATGAAGCAAGCAGAACACGTGATCATCTTTGCAACGGCACACGCGAAGTCGATCGTCTCTCAAGGTGATTTCCAATATTTCCATCTCGCCTCCCCTCGACGCGAGGTAGAGCGGTCTCTCGAAAATTATCTCCGTGGTCTCTTCTTTTCTGATGGCTACGGATTGAAGCAGTGGCAGGTAAGTGTCTCTGACGTAAGATTCATCCCTTACCAGATCGCAACACACGTACATCCTCTGCGTAGACGTTTCAAAAGCCGGTACAAAGGTCATCTCCAACAGAGCACACTCCCACGTTCCTTTCATTAAGTGTGATCTAGGTAAACGTATTCTGAACTGTCCTCCCCTATTCTGGGGAAAAAGTTGGAGCGAGTCTCCACTATTGACGAATAAGTAAAACTCGTCCATGGTTTTGATTAAGCATTCGATCCTCTTCCTCTTATAACCATCGCCGCCGCCGCCGCCGCCGCCGCCACCGCCGCCACCGCCACCGCCGCCGCCGCCACCGCATGACCATGTTTTTTTTTTATACAAGTAACCATACATTTCATATGTCTCGAATGAGTACCGAAGTTCGATTAAAACCACATAACACCATGCAAAGATTTTTTTTTTGTCAACAATAAATGTATATTGTGTATAATAAAATGTATATTGTGTATGTTTCATATTGTCGTGCATCTGGCCTGATGGAAAGTCGAAAACTACTTTTCGTCGTTATCTCCCCTCCCTTCCTTGTCATAACGAAAAATAGTTCTCGACTTTCCAGTCTACAATAAATAATAGGAAATGAATGAAAGCAAATTAGACACTAAATATTTATTAACATTAGTTACAAATTGAAAAAAAAAAAAAAAAAAAATACCCAGAAACATCATCTATATATTATTAATCCATAAATAATTAGCAATGTTAATTTGTAAAGCGGTCACCAAGTTGGATTATTTTCTTTGTCATTTCATAGAATCCATCTTTGTCTGGTAAATTATTTTCTCGCCATTCACAGTTTTGTAAAAGGTTTATAAATGTATTTTTCAACTCCAATGATATGTCTGTAAGTTTAGTGTCCCTTTTCCACAATTCTAAGAGTTCTTCGCAATCAACATTTTCCAAGGCATCATCGAAGTATATATTCAGTTGTTCTAACTCGGACATCATGAGACAGGAATGATTTCTCTGACTGGGATGATTGTTTCTACATCCAAAACAATGTTTTCTGGTTAAAAGTCTGACTTCTTCTACCACTTTTCTAGCATATAAGAACAAGTATATATCAATCGTCATTCGAATCTCTTTACCCTCAGTTATGGTTTGTGTTGATTCCATCTCGATAGTTTATGAAGACTCTGCGAACGTTGGATTCCAACGCTGTTTATAAAGGGTATTTGATCACGTGATGATGTGTGGTTTGATTGGCTTAACAACACTGACAGATGTCAAAATCGGGAATTTGATGTGGTAGCGAAGAGATAATTGGGTTCCCATTTTAAATGTTCTGTTTGTATACAGTCGTTTTTTTTTGTCTAAGCCAGTAGTGTAGTTCCATTTTTTGAACGACTAAAACACATTCTTGGTAAATGAAAGCGATTAGAAACGACCACTGGGTGAAATGAAAACGTTCTAAAACGTAATGGAAATTACACGAGACTGGGACCATTTTTCCGTGAACTTTTAAATTTGATAGATAATTTATTGTAAAATAATATTGATGATGAAAGTGATTCCTTTGAGGATTTGATATAATTATCTCGCTGTGCACTTATGTCCATCTGGTATGAATTTAAAAGTGTGTGTGTAAGAATAACAACCGTCCGCTTACCTTTACCCGTGGTAGCCCGCTAGCAGGCCGTCCACGTACCTTTACCCGCGGTAGCCCGCTAGCAGGCCGACCGTGTACCTTCCCCGCCGTCGAGACCCGCGGTAGCCCGCTTACTTTTACCCGTGGTAGCCCGCTAGCAGGCCGTCCACGTACCTTTACCCGCGGTAGCCCGCTAGCAGGCCGTCCACGTACCTTTACCCGCGGTAGCCCGCTAGCAGGCCGTCCACGTACCTTTACCCGCGGTAGCCCGCTAGCAGGCCGTCCGCTTACTTTTACCCGTTATTATTTACAGGGATATAATAAATGTCATTTATCATAACATTACGATTTTAATAAATGAGAAACTCACGCATCTCAAATAAAAGTAGGCTTCATTGAACAATAATTGTATTTAGCAGGAAAGTTCTGTGTATCTAATTAGTCACTCGAGTTATCTTTGTTATAAATCAACAAAGACGTGAAATTCAATCCCCAGACATATATATACACACACTGATCAATGTATCAAAAGATAAGACTAATGCGATATGTATCGGTCAGTCTTCTAACATATGTGTGATTTTTCAATTATAAAAGGAAGCCAGCTTTATGATACAGCAAGACGTACACGCGTGCATTTCTTGTTGATTGGAATATAATGACTACAAGCGACGTTCGGATAAAGTAAGTAAATAAGTTTGTTTTCATTTATGTATAATTTAATTATTTATTTGATCATTTGTTTTAATTGCAACGCATATTATTCATATATTTACTTTTGTTATAAAAACTAATATAATGGCATGACGCTCAAATCTCGAGGTTCAAATATATATAAGTCGATCTGAATCCAAATTTGATCAATCTATTCTTTTACACGATGACGTAGTCGATCTGAATCCAAATTTGATTATATGACCAGGCAAATGTTGTTCGAGGAGGTAACACTATCTTTTCAGCCTCACCCGATGAACTTATTTGGATACAACGTGTGAATGTATAGATTTTTCACAGATCGTTATGACCAAATAAGTTTATGTGTAATCGAAACGAAAGGTCATGACTTCTGTTGATTGACAGGGAGGGAGGGGCATGACCATATTTATCCGTGCCAGCGTGCCTACCTTTTTTCGGTGGGAGGGGCATGACCATATTTATCCGTGCCAGCGTGCCTACCTTTTTTCATAGGCAGTGTAATCGAAACGAAAGGTTATGACTTCTGTTGATTGACAGGGAGGGAGGGGCATGACCATATTTGTCCGTGCCAGCGTGCCTACCTTTTTTCATAGGCCTAAAACTGAACACTCCCTACTACTAGGGTGAATAAAATTTATAGGGGACTCGGCCTCCGGCCTCACCCCCTATGGATTTTACTAACCCTCTATGGATCCGTATGGGGTCAGTAGCGAACCATATAACTTATAGGGGTGATCTCAGGTGCTCCGGAAGGGTAAGCAGATCCTGCTCCACATGTGGCACCTGTCTTGTAGCTTATCTGCTTATGTAATAACAAATCCGGTAAATAGTCACATTCGGAATGTCACATTCATGAAAGTGAAGGTGATTGTAGTTACAACGTAAGGAACATATATATCCGATATGATCATTTGTTAAACGGTTATTCCATAACGGTCAACCAATTCGTGATGGCGTCCGTAAAATTTACGAAGGGAGGATTTCAACTTCACCATTTGGAATTCTTGGTTTAGTAGCTTCCTTGTGAGCAGCAACCCTCTATCAAGACATTCATGATAGGAAATGCAAGCACGGGAATGTCGTTTCAAATCAATTGGGAGATATATACCCCGCATGCAGGTGCTGCTAGTGCTGCTGTATCATGGATATTGATAATGTCAGTTTCAGAGAATTTTTTGTTTGAATTAGAGTGATCCTTTACAAAGTAGGATTTATCCTTCCCTAAGACAAGATACTTGTATCTTCTTGGACTATATCATACTAACATAGGAAGGCAGCAACAAAAATGATAAAGATTCCAGATAATAACATCTTATCAAGAAAGAAGGAGGGTTATTAACCATATTTGAAAAGCGCTATATATATGTGTATAGGGGGGTCCTACTAAAAAGCGCCCGGGGAAAAGAAAAAGCGCCCGGGGAAAGAAAAAGCGCCCGGGGAAGAACAAATAGCGCCCGGGGAAAATATATAGATATTTTATTGGCATGAGACAACTTTGTGTCGAGGAAATAAGTTATGTACATTGAATTTTTTTTTTAATTTTAGACAAGTAATTTGCAAATTCAGATAATAGACATTTGTAATAAAGCACAAAAACAAGTATGAATGTTTCATTTTCTATAACAATAATATATGAATACTATTTCGAAAGACAGATAATAATAGATCACACTTTATGCGGAATATTTATAAAATGTAAAACTTCAAAAGACATGTTTTTCAAAAACAATATTATTGTAAAATGAAAAATGTAATTTTTTATTAAACAACTTTAATTTCTCAGATAAATATTTATCTAATCAAAATTAAAAGAGTTACACATAATAAATCAGCAAATAAAGCAGTACTATACATGTACAGTAGATAAATGAAGGGGGTAAAAAGCAGGAGTTTGGTTTAATTCAAAACTAAGCATTAAATTCCTGATAAGCGTAGACATTAAAACAGTCAAAATTTTAGTTTTATAAAAAGTTATAAACAACACTTCCGATGTAGCATCGTACATAATCATTGTTAATATTAAGGACAAAACAAGCAAATTCATTTTTAAGGAAAAAAATTATTCATATAAAATATTATTATTTTATTCTCCCGGGCGCTAATTTTCCTTCCCCGGGCGCTTTTTCTTTTCCCCGGGCGCTGTTTCTTTCCCGGGCGCTCTCGGGCGCTCCCGGGCGCTTTTTAGTAGGACCGGTATAGGGAGTTTTACAAAGTGATATTATGTTAGACGTTTTGTGAACTTGCGGGTTTTGCACAAGCTAATTTTATTTTTTTTTTGTAAGGAAATGACAAGATTTTACTATTGAGAATTTATATTTTAAATATTTTCAATTGTACGACGACATAAACATGCATGTGGAGGTCAGGTGTTCAGAGGATACAAACAATATTATTCTACGAAAGATTTACAAATGTCTTCTTCTACCCATTTTGCAATGTCACTGGTCTACCATTAAAAGTCGACAGTTTGTTCAACTGGCCTACAACATTGTTTTACAATTTTAATACGACCTGTATACAATGCACAGTTCCTCTGGAAATTATACAAGTGAACAGGAGCACCTGAGATCACCCCTAGTTTTTAGTGGGGTTCGTGTTGTTTATTCTTTAGTTTTCTATGTTGTGTCATGTGTACTATTGTTTGTCTGTTTGTCTTTTTTCATTTTTAGCCATGGCGTTGTCAGTTTATTTCAGATTTATGAGTTTGACTGTCTCTTTGGTATCTTTCGTCCCTCTTTTAATGAACAGTATGATAGTGTATTTACGGACAAAGATATGAATACAATGCCATCTCTTGGGAACAGCAACATCGACGACATAGAAATACTAAGAGTAACAGAAAATGGAGTAACCAAACTTCTCAAAAAGCTGGACACATCAAAAGCCATAGGCCCAGACATGATACCAACTAGAATCTTAAAAGAGGCAGCCGACCAAATATCACCATTTTTAACATACATATTTAACCAGACTTTGACATCTGGGACAGTACCATCAGACTGGAAGCTAGCAAACATCACAGCTATCTACAAGAAAGGTGATCGCACACAAGCAGTCAACTACAGGCCCGTCTCTCCGACCTCTATATGCTGTAAAACAATGGAACATATCATCTACTGCCATGTAATGAACCACTTGGAAAAACACAACATTTTAGTGGACTACCAACACGGTTTCAGACAACATCGCTCCTGTGAAACTTAACTGGTGAACACCATAGAATCAGTGGCACGATCTCTGGACATGAGAGAACAAATAGATATGCTTGTCTTGGATTTTTCCAAGGCATTTGACACAGTCCCACACCAGCGGCTATTGCAAAAAATGAGCTACTACGGTATCCGTGGAGATTTTCTTGGTTGGATAAGCGCATGGCTTACCAAACGAAATCAACGAGTTTGTGTAGATGGTGAAATGAGTGATATGAAAGCATTACGTTCCGGTGTACCCCAGGGATGGTCCTTGGACCCTTATGTTTCCTGCTGTACATCAACGACATAGGCGATTCTATATCGCCATGTACCAGTCTACGACTGTTTGCTGACGACTCCCTTTTATACAGAAGCGTCCACAACTCGGATACATGCCAGCAGCTACAACAAGACCTTACGCTACTGGTAGAATGGGCAAGACGCTGGCAAATGACATTCCATCCAGCAAAATGTTTCATCCTTAGGGTAACCAGAAAACGCAACCCTGTTGTTCACAACTACCATATGATGGGACATTACCTGGAAACTGTTCAGCACTACCCATACCTCGGCTTAGAACTATCAGAGGACATGAATTGGGACCACCATATAACAAAAGCAACATCAAAAGCCAACAGAACACTTGGATTTTTAAGAAGGAACTTAAATAAGTGCCCACAAGACATAAAAGAGAGCGCATACAAAACATTAGTCCGACCTCACCTAGAGTATGCATCTGCAGTGTGGGACCCATATAAAAAGTGCCATATTAGCCAAATCGAGATGGTACAACGAAGAGCTGCCCGATTTGTAACATCAACCTATTCTCGGGAACCAGGAACTGTAACCAACATCCTACAGACAATTGGCTGGCCAACACTAGCAACACGCAGACAAGGAGCCAGGCTCATACTCCTTTATAAATCCTACATGGAGAAGCTTCAGTCATTATTCCAGATTACATCAGGAGACCAACTGTAACAACCCGACAATACCACAGAGACAGGTTTTCCAGAGTCAGCACTTCAACGGATGCCTATAAATACAGTTTCATCCCAAGAACAATTGTTGACTGGAACCAACTACTTGAATGTGCCATCCAAGCTCCCACAACAGTCGCCTTCCGGGTCTGTGTGTGGCAGTTCCTGGCGTAACTATTGATACCTGATTTTAACCCTGTACAGTTGTTGCAAACATCACATAATTTTATTTGTTTTTGTTCCTGTAAATACACAAAGTTTGTTATTTTTAACTTGGCGTGTACTTGTTGACACACGCGCACAGTATATTTGCGTTATAGAATTTCCGACTGCAGATTAACCACATATAGAAGTAGAAGTGGAAGTAGAAGAGGTATTGTCAAACTCATGGATAGAAAAAAAACTGACAACGCTATGGCTAAAAAAGAAAACGAAAAACCGACAAATAATAGTACACAACACAACATAGAAATCTAAAGACTAAGCAACACGAACCCCACAAAAAACTGGGGTTGATCACATGTGCTCTGGAAGGTTAAGAGGAGATAACTTTTAAGTACAGGTCACTTGATGTGAAACAAATATTCAAAAGTGAGTATGGAAGACTAAATAACATATAGCTTTGGTATCTTTTCAATTTTTTGATCTGATTAAACAATCATACACTTACATTGTTAAAACCTCTTGTACAATATAATTCATCTATACGGTGATGTGGTATGATTGTCAATGAGACAACTAACCACCAGAGTTTCAAATGAAGTTGATGTAAGCAAATGAAGTGCAACTGCACGGACTTCAACAACGAGAAAGACATTCTAATTTCTGTCTTGAACTATATCAGATTTAAAACAATGTGAACACTTTTATTATTAATTTTAATGGATGTATTATACGATATACTTTTATAAGATAATTTAAATATGCTGACATTGTAGATTACTTAGTATAATTATAATGATATTATATGAAACTTTATCTTTTGGAACTCATATTTCTAATAAAACATCCTTATGGATCAAAGCGTAAAATAAGCTAACGTCCGTAATTGAGAACGTTAATAGACAATTAGATGAATCTTCAGATATCAAATGAAATATCGATTGTTGTTTTTTTAAATGTTCTTTTGTACCATCAATATAATACATGTTATATATTTATGCGCAACAGAATTTCAACATCAGTCTGCTGATTTGATTAAAAATTGTTAGTTCTGCTAACGATTTGAGATTGAAGATTGAAAAGTTAATAGCATACTTTGCATACTGAGACAGCAAGTGTTAAAAGGCCATTTGCAACATAGTCTGCAATGTCGAGTACAGATGCAGACGATTTTAGAGGGGAAAATGTAACCACAATTTCAATAACCCAGTCGCCAAAAGAAAGCAATCTAAGTGCAAGTGTCGTTGCATTTTTGGTCTTAGGCATGACCATTTTCGTTTTAAATGTATGCTGTCTTGTGGTATTATCGAAGGAAAAAAAACTGAAACAAAAGCGCTTTTACATGCTAACAATATTTTTGAGCGTGAGTGATGCTGTTACTGGTCTAGTGTTATCAGCCTCAAGTTTCCAAGCGATGTATTTCACATTGACCGGAAATGGATTACCGCCATATTGTTTTTTGAGTGGAATATTACTTTCTACAACTCTTCTGTTTTCTTTACTGCAGACTCTGTGGATTTGTTTGGAGCGTCTACTAGCGACATTTCCAGCACATCACACTCTGTGTGAAAAAGTTGCTATCGTTCCTACAACAATACTTTTGTATCTTCTTTGTTCAGCGTTTGTTGTTCCTGTAAACGCAATTTTCGGAAACTTCTGGTCAAAATCATGTATCGCTGTTGTTATGTTTGGAAAGAACAGAATAACTGTTTTAAGTATTTTTCGACCGCTGTTGGTGATTGTAATGATTGCAATTTTGATTATCTACATAGTGGTTATTTTGCGGGTATATAAGTCATGGAAACAGGTTCATCCTAATGGAACGCATATTCCTAGACAACCTGGACAGGATCTGCACACTGTGAGAACACAACTTCAGTGCACATTAAGAACAAATCCATACGTAGATCACAACCCCAATGACGACAATGATTCAATTGATGTATTACAGACCAATCCACAACAACGGCATAGAGTAGCAAACAAAGCGCAAAGAGTTTCACAGCTTACCGGAAGTACGCAATCAAGTGCACGTCGAGTATGGAAAACCTCTGTGACCCTAGGTTTACTGGTGTTTGTCATGCTTGTTTCGGTGGTGCCAAAGGTATCTATTGGATTAGCTGTAGCAAACAGTCCAAACGATGCTAATCTGGCAATCGCTTTGGGTATTGCAGACTTATTTTTATTTATCAACCCCTTATTGGATCCACTCATATATGTGTTTAGAATACCATCATTCCGAAAAAGGCTTAAGTGCCGATGACTAAATTGTTGTCTAATTCATCAACAAGATTTTCAGATAATCCAATATGATAAAGTCTTAAAAACTGACATCTTAAGATAACATTTTGACAGTAAATTACAGCACAAAGGTAAGAAGACAATAACATTCAAAACCAAGGAGTAAACAAAGACTCATAACACCAAAGACATTTACATCAACAGTTACAAATAATAAATAAGAAACAACACGTCCTCCACTAAAAACCGGGAGTGAAATCAGGCGCTCCGGAAGGGTAAACATTTCATGCACCGTATACGGCACCCGTCGTGTTAATTCTTTGTTCAGTTCGGTAATGATGGAAGGTTATTATGACTTGGGAAGAATATCAGATATGATTTCTGACACACTTTTGTCATAATGGCAAATCAGCTCATGATGGCGACCGTAAAATTTCTTGAGTGATGACCTTAATTTGATTGATGCATAGCCCTGTCTTATCAACTTTTGAGAAAGCAGTATTCCTCGTTCATCAAAAACAACGTACTTTGAAATAGCTCTAGAGTAACGTATCAATTGAGACACATATACTCCATATGCTGGGGCCGCTGGGATGTTGCTACACAGAAACGGAAATGGACTATAGGAAAATTAAAATCATCGCGTTTGTCATAAATTTTGGTATCTATTATTTAACCTACCATCAGTTTTCAGTTCGAGAAAAAGGTCTAAATATGAAGCAGATTTATATGTGTCGGTAGTATCTATAATTTCAAGTTCACTTGGATATATTAAATGTAAGTGATCACTGAATCTATTATTATTAAGAGACAGTACATCATGAATATACCGAAAGATGAAATTAAAAGACTGGGCTAATTTCTTTTCTCCTTTCTGTACAAGCCCTTGGATAAATTCTGCTTCATAGGAATACAAAAACAAATCTGCAAGTAGAGGACCACAATTTGTACCCATTTGGGATTCCAATTGTCTGTTGGAAGACCAAACCTCCAAATTCAACAAATATGTTGTCAATTCAAAAGTCCATCATCACAAGAATTATTTTAGAATGTCATCTTTGTCATGTTCTGATACACATTGATTTATTGTCAGTAACAGACAAACACAATTCTCTCAAACAAACAAAAACAAACACACATAAGCCAAGGCTTCATGTTGAAGACTATACTTTGACCTATAGTGGTTTACTTTTACAAATTTTGACTCGGTTAGATAGTTGTCTCATTGGCACTCATACCACATTTTCTTATATCTATATACATAAAGTTAGGTTGGATACGGAGTCAATCAGATATATGTCACTTTATATGAAAATAACTTTTTTTTGTGTTATAAAATTTGCTGTTACAAAATATTACAGATTATTATAAATTAAGGAATGTATCTCCCTCATGCAAAGCTCTGATTCCTTTCACGGATTTGGATATACTTTTTGGAACTTTTGGATTATAGCTCTTCATCTTTTATATAGGCTTTGGATTTAACATATTTTGGCCACGAGCATCACTGAAGAGACATGTATTGTCGAAATGCGCATCTGGTGCAGAAAAATTGGTACCGTTAATATTATTATACTTATACATATATGGCACTTCTCATATTTTCAGTTTGTTTACAATGGATGGTCAAGGTGTTCATTCGAAGTTGGTCCAAATTTGATAAGGTTACTATTAGAAATTCTTTCTATAAAAAAACTAAGGTTCCGATTCATTTCTGAAGTGATCTTTAATTCCTAATAAATTTTCGTAGTAATTAGTAACTCTCAAAATTTCATGGAAGAGCAAAGTCTTGTATGACCCTTTTCTATGAAAATATTAAAATCATAAAGATTTTCGTAATTCTGAATATTCTAAACTACTGTAGGCATCTTGACAAAAATGAATCATAACATTATATATAACGCGAATACTTGGCACCGTGGTTCATTTCAGTAGTCACCACTTTGGTGTTGACATGAATATCAATTATATGGTTATTTTTATAAATTTCCTGTATACAAAATTATGATTATTTCGAAATACTAATTATTATTTTATCCCAGGCATAGATTACCTTAGCAGTATTTGGCATACATTTTGGAATTTTGGGTCCTCAATACTCTTCAAATTATTACTTCTTTGGCTTTATATCTATTTTGATCTGAGCATCACTGATAAGTCTTTTGTAGACGAAACGCGCGTCTGGCGTAATTAAAAAAACAAACTGGTATCTATGATGAGTTTATACTCTATGAAAATATTATAATCATAATTGTAACACTGAATTTTCCAAACTTCGTTCCGTAGTCATCAAAGACAAAGATGAATCATAACATTAGCATATAACGCGAAGTTCAAAGTTTGTCACCGTGGTTCATTTCATACAATCTTTGTAATAGTTATACACCGAGAGAAAGGTGTGTCTGGATAAGAAACCCCGTCGACCGGAGGCCGGAGGGGTTTCTTATCCACCCACGCCTTATCCCGAGGTGTATAACTAACTTACACCCCGTTCTAAACTCTATATTGTTAACATTGATTAATGATTATTATATGGCAAAAAAAAACCCGATAGCATGTATTTTATTGACAATATGATATCAAACCATGATTTATAAGATTTTTCTTATTACATGAAACCCCACAGTAGTAACCTTAATTTGGTTATCTTCGTTCAAGATTTGACAATTGAGTATATTTACCAATGTCAAGGTTGTTTTGCATATTCCTATTAAATCCATTGGTTAATACGGATCAGCAGGTCAAGGTTGGCCGTATCGTTTATTCATATTAGAAACAAAAAATACGTCATGCTTCTTGTATGCAGTTGTTTATACGGAAGGGTATGAGACGGACGACATTTTTTGGCAAGCGTTGGATTTGGTAGAAGAGACCAAAGATAAAGGCAATGTTATAACCCAAAATAATTACCTGTATCAGTTTCATAAAGGTAATCATAACTATATTTTTTAATCTTTCGGTTTTATAGAAAAAAGCCCCCTTTTTCTCGAGAATAAATAAACATTCATATTCGGACATACAAAGGGATAAGTGTGTCTGCAATAGAAACCCGACTACCAGACACGCTCAGCATACAAAGATACAGATTTAATATTTCGTAACTCTCTCTTTTGGGGGCAGGGGCTTGCTTATCCAGCTGGGGTCCCAACTCAACAGAAAGGGAGTGGGGTTCCAATCAGTCAAACACATTGATCTTTTAAATCGGGTCCAACCCGCGGAACCCCTACCCCGGATCAGCCACTGGATAACGAGGGGTGGGGTGGTCCGAGATTTGGGATCCCCCCTTTAAAAAAGAAGATCAATGCTTTATAATTGAGACATATGAATGGGATAAAAAATATAACTTTTAGCAAAGGAGTCATTAAGCTTATTTTTTTTTCGCTATTGGAATTTCCTAAAGTTTTTTTTTTAAATATCTTGAAACAATTTGTAGTGAACACTGTTCATGCTATTTAAAGAATAATCAATTTCTATTGTTACGAATTACAATGGACTTTGTTTGCGGGATGTAGAAGCAGGGGTTTCCAGAAACACCGCTCGTCACAGCCTGTGGTCAAAATCCATTTTTATTCGTAACAATAGATCTATTCAGTTTACACTTGTTTCAAAAAAAAGAAACTATGAAATATAACAATAGAACTGGGGTGTAATCATTATTTTTCAACGTCGAATCAATACCATGATAATGAAATAACTGAAGACCAAATGTGATTTTATTTGTTTACAGTTACATTTGTCATGTGTGTTGTCATTTTTGTCATTTTTCCTTTAAACAACTATATTGTACTTTATTCAGATATCAAAAGATGCACATGTAGGCGAAGCTACTATAATTCACTTTAATACCTTTACTCAAGGACGTATAACTAACAATATACGTCCTTGTTTTACTGTTAATATGTCGAGTAAATTACCTTATATGTATATGAATAATTGAGCATACTAATATTCTCGTCAATACAGTTGTTTGTTTACATAATACTCAATTTGTGTTTTACTAAGGTGCTTGGCCAATCCATTGAATGAGCTGCTATACATACTGAACCGCTACTTGTTTACAATATTCACAGAACACGCTTTTTAATGACATACAACACAATTCTTCAAATATAGCAGGAAACAGAAGAGAGGCGAAAGATTCCAGAGTGAAATTCAAATTTATAGATCAAAAATAAACTAACAACGCCATGGCTAAAAAAGAAAAAGACAAACAAACAAATAATAGTACAAAACATAACATAGAAAACTAAAGAATAAGCAACACAAACCCCACAAACATGTGGAGGTGACCTCAGAAGTTGTCTTGTTGCTTTTTTTTATGATGATGTTTTGTGAAACTTATCACATATCCTTTATTGTCCATTTACTTTCGCTGAAAACATGATGATGTCAATGAGACATCAATCAAATGACAAAAATAACTGAAAAATAACTTGAGAGCAGCATTCAGACTTATATTATAGAACAACTAATTGAAATTACTGAGCTAGACTGATTTTGATTTACCTACTTGTTTGTCTTTAAACCAATATATCAAATCACAAATATGATAGTTGTTTTCAATTCGTTAGATGTGAATGAAATTTTGATTCGCAATTTTATAAAGGACTTTCCGTTTTGAATTTCCTTAGAGTTCGGTATTTTAGTTATTTTACATTTTACTACATTAAATGGTTGACATCATGAATGTTCGGTTGATATGAATAGCTAAAATATGTTGTTGTTTTTTTTTTAACTTAATTGACCTAAAGAAAAAGAAAAGAAAAATGGTAAAGTCGGAAAGAAATATGATTGAATCTGAGCACTTAATATTGGGCAACTAAAATTCTTATATTAAATGGTAAGTCTTGACACCACTAAATTTGAAGAGAAGCTACACTCTTAAAACTTCTACAAAAAAATCCATGGAGCAAACACGTGTTGTCAGAAGCAGACAAAGGAGCCAAATTAAAATATTTGCAAAATAGAATGTAAGAAAAAAGGAATATCACAAAAATACTAAACTCCGTGGAAAATTCAAAACGGGAAGTCCCTAATCAAATGGTAAAATAAAACACATCAAACGAATGGACAACAACTGTCATATGCCTGACTAGGTCCTGTATGACAGTCGGATCAAATTCCATTATATTTACAACGATGCGTGAACAAAACAGACATAATAGGTTAAATTGTCAAAATAGGGGTACAACAGTCATCACTGTGACACAATCTCAAACAAAAACAAACAAATATTAAACAAAGAAGCACAAAAAGCATCTATAAAATTTAACAACCACATTCATTGCTTCACATCAACTATAGTGTAGAGTCGCGAATTGCACTTTTAAATTCTTGTAAGTGCCTTCTGCAAAAGCAGATTTGTTACATATTTCTGCAACTTATGTAGTTGAGTATATACAATAATTAATAGAAAAAAAATATCAAGAAAAAGTAAGATGAAAGAGGTTATCATCCATAACAATTTCTGTCTAATAATTGACATTGAGTCTGCTTTAAAACTCACTGCAAAAAAAACCCCAGTAATCTATATCCCATCTTGAAAGCATGTCAGTAACTCCATTGGCCATACCACTCAAATACCGTTCCTGGATTCGAAACTCATGACTAGCTGTAGGAAAACAGCTTTCTCCATGACAAGATTGCATGAAAGTATTTCTACAAGCACAAAATTGATTATAATGACAGATGAAGAAAAATCACAGTGAATAACAATTTTAGAAATCATCCATACATCCTCGAGCATACATCAGACACACCAAAAAAAAAAACCGAACCCACAAGTGAATTGCAAGAAAGCACTAATCATGACAAGACCAATCTTTAAAAAACATCATAGAAACCCAATTGTAAACATGTAGAAACTTATTCCAGCAAACTAAAACCAACTTTCATACTTTGATACACGTATCGGAATGTGTTAACCTCCGAAAGTCTGCATGCAAACCAACAACATCGAATCAAAAGGTCGCCTGCCGAACACATGAACTCACAAAATGAAGTGTACAAAGTGATTATTCGAAATCTCTTAAAAGAGAGGCGAACGTTACCAGAGGGACAGTCATACTCTTAGTCAAAACTCAAATGTAAGGTTTTGCAAAAGGAATTGAAAATACGGACGTGTTTTAACAACACACAATCTACTACGAATACAGACAAACTGATGCATCTATGGAAGTTCTAAGGCCTGACAAAAGGATAAACGGACAGAAAGTCACAGGACATAAAGTCACAAATTTGATAGGACAAAAAGTCACAAATAAATTGTTGAAATTTGTTGAATATGTAACACTCAGAAACGTGTCCTTCCCCCCAAACGCGTCCGATTCCCCCAAACGTATCCACATCACGTCACTGAACTGTAAAACTTGTCTTGTTGCAAAAGGGCGCCACAGCATGTCATTTGTATAAACGTCCAAACGTGTCCAATCCCCCAAACGTGTCCATATCAAGCGTAATTTGGTTATTGCTACTTTCATTAACGTATTGTAATTTCACCATTTCATTAAAATTATAGATACTTTTTTCAACCAGCAGTATACACTTGGTAAAAGTGGGGGCGACATTTCGGCTATGTAGTATGTAAATTGTAAGCAAATATGTTTAGTTAAATTGTATTATTACCTAATAAAGAGTATTGTACTGTTACCTGGTAAAATGTCCCTTTCTCTGCGCATTAAAACTTTTCTCTCTAAATATGCATGAAATACTGGCAACTGGACAATACGCAATCAACAGTCTAAAATTAATTTAAACAGTAGAACTTCAAAAACATTAAAACTTGTATGTTCTCTCTAAATATGCATGAAATACTTGCAACTGAAAATACGCAATCATTAGTTTAAAGTTATTTTTTACAGTACAATTGTTGAAACATTAAAACTTGTAAAACTATTGTTCGCTCTAAATATGCAGAAAGTACTTGCAACTGGACAATACGTAATCAACAATCTAAAGTTTATTTATACAGTACAAATTAAATTTGCAATTAAAACCTGGGTTAATCACATGGCAATCATATTTATAAAAAAAGAATCTATAAAACCAATGCAAGACATATTTGGCACTGGACGTTATGTCTTTTTATCGTGTGTCTTTAGTGATGCTGGAAACCTTAAATTTATTAAAAAAAACAGATAACAATTAAGTTTATGATTTAATGAGCTTTTATACTACACACGAATTCAAATGGAGAACTGTTGATAAAGTGAAAAAAAAATGCTGCTGAAAGCCCGCCGTACAATAATTTGATCAATATAAAAGGCATCATTGGAGTTTATAAGTACAAAATAATTTACAAAGTTAACGATAAATGCAACGATAGAATTTTTTTATCGCGATTTAGAGTAATTTCTCGCAATTTAATTGACTGATATTGTCCTTATAAATTTCAGTGCATTTTTTTATTACGTCAATTGGAATTATCTCCCTTATTTATTACGTCAATTAGAATTATCTCCCTTATACCATTGACCTAATAAAAAAATAATAAAATTTTGAGTTGCTTTATAGTCCTAGTATTTTTATTTTTTTACAGCTTTAGATTAAATATCTAAAATATATTTGATTGATATTGTCCGAATATTGAATTTGAATATAATATCATGAATATGTAATATAACAAAATCAGGATAAATTCGTTACACAGTGTGCAATTGTCCTAATACGGAATTTATCGGGGCAATAAAATTCATATCGGGTTTGGCTTCGCCTCACCCGATATAAATTTTATTGACCCGATAAATTCTCGTATTAGGACAATTGCACACTGTGTAACTAATAGTATGTTCGCCCTGAATGAGTATGGAATACTTGCAACTGGGCAATAAGCAATTTAGGTCATAAGTTATTTCACAATTACAGATTAAATTTGGAATTATGTTAATCATTTAAAACCGGCATTGCACTAACTAATGCTAATAAATGATAACTTCATCACCTGTGTGTCCCATAATAAAATTGCCGTAAACGTTATCAACGATTTCATTTAAGAGATAAATGTATTAGCGCTAACAGACGTGAGACGTTCATGGTTCTGGCGTGTAATAATGGACACGTTTTGGCCAATAACAATACTATCGGACACGTTTGGGGGTTATGAAATCGGACACGTTTGGGGGAGAATAGACACGTTTGGAGGAATCGGACATGTTTAGGGGGAAGGACACGTTTGGGATTGTTACAAATATATATTAGAGAAAGAACTTGAAATATTTTCTTTATATTGCATATATTCCTTTAACATTTGAATGAATTGTTCATAAACCTTGATAAATAATAATTTATTAAATTTTAATCATTCAAATGATATATTTCTTGTCACCATGACGCCATTTAACTAACAAGCAAATTTGACATTCTGTTTTTTAAACAATTATTTGATAATTATTGATATTTATCAAATTGTTTTTAATAACAAAGTTGCTAAAAATATAAAAGTTCAAGAAAAGTACAAACAATGTTTCTCTAAAAAGAGGTGTTTCTTATTCTAAGAAAAATAATCTCAAAACTGAATTGTGACTTTTTGTCCTGTGACTTTCTGTACTACATCCTGCGAGCAAAACATAGATAACATGTAGTTTATGCCTCATACAATTAAAAACTTAACTGGATTTTGATTTACATTTTTTCCAGTCTGCAGAAGATAGCAAAATAAACAAACAAATGAGTTTCATTGGATGCGGTCCCCTCAGTTATACAGTTCAAATCATCTATTGTTTCCAGATTTCTATTGTCTATCTATTGTCCAAATACTACTCGCAACATTTGTTATATGAAAAGCTTATCAAATCTCTTACCCAAGCTTCAGAAGTTTTTTTCTGTATGTCACAGACCGCTAGATTATCAAGATAGTTAACAATTTTCAAATTATTATGAGCGTCAAATATAATACTTCCCACATTAGTCATTATTTGGCCAATACAAATGTTTACGCAAATAAACAAGTGTTGTCAGCGTTAACCGATTAATAGGTTAACAGTCGCAAGGACCGAATATCGAATAATAAAAACGCTAACCGGTTAACCGAATCTTTTTACATTTTTAAAATATTTGCTAGAAATGTGTATTGAAATCGCAATAATGCATTTGAACAGTTATAAGCTGATTAACTACGTAATTTCACTTTGATGTAATGTTTTGTATTCAAATATGCTAACGTCTCTATTGTTGTTTTATTGATTTTGTCAAACCTTTTGACAATGTATCAAATTATGTTTTCAAGCAACAAATGTTGAAATGCTGTATTAGTGGAAACCTTTCAAATCTTATTAAATCAATGCGTCTCTTTAAAAAAATACTTGTCTTAATTTAGAAGTAGAATTTTCTGAGTTTTTCCATTTCAATGTTGGCCTAGTGCAAAGCGAATCATTATCTCCATTTTTATATGCAATTTATGTAAATGATATAAAAATTAAGTTATCAAATAAGGAAAAGAACCATATGAAGAAAAATGTTAAAACTTTTTCTTTTTATGTTTGTTTAATTTAAGAAAAACCAAAATAGTCGTTTTTCGTCACAGATGTTATTGAAAGAAAATGAAAATGGCATTCAAATGGTAAAATGATAGAAATATGTGATCAGTTAGTATATCTTGGTTTGTTATTAACTCATAACTGTACTTTTACAGTAAAACATAAAACACTATCTGAACAGTGTAGAAAGGCTACATTCTGTTTATTGAGTAAGATTTATGATGATTGTTATAATACTGAGACTTTAATATCCTTATTTGATACATATGTAGCAAGTATCGTGAATTATGGTTGTGAGATATGGGGGTTTCATAATAGATATGATGTAAAAACGCTTCATTTGTATTATTTAAACAAAAATATTGAAAGTGAGAAAAGGGGATCTTACTCATATGGGTTATTTTGAACCTGGGCATTTACCATTGTAAATAAATAGATATATAATAATGGTACGTTATTGGTTGAAGTTATTATAATATAAAAATTGTATCTTGAAGAGTATTTATGAAGATTATGCACGAATCTAGTTTTGTTAAACCGAATGATAAACTCAAGGAAGAGGAACGAAAGATACCAAAGGGACAGTCAAACTCATAAATCTAAAACAAACTGACAACGCCATGGCTAAAAATGAAAAAGACAAACAAACAACAGCACACATGACACAACATAGAAAATTAAAGAATAAACAACACGAACCCCACCAAAAAACTAGGGATGATCTCAGGTGCTCCGGAAGGGTACGCAGATCCTACTCCACATGTGACACCCGTCGTGTTGCTTATGAGATAACAAATCCGGTAAATAGTCTAATTCGGTAGGTCACATTCATGAAAGGGAAGGGGATTGTAGTTACGACGTACGGAACATATCCGATATCATTTGTGAAATGGTTATTCCATAACTGTAGTTGTAAGATAAAAGACATACTAAACAGGTTTTGGATTAAATGATATATGGTAAGCGCAAAGTATTGGGAACAGTCATTATATGAACATGATTTAAAAAATAAAAAAAATCATAAATAAATAGCTGAAGGCTTTTCATTTTTTGAAATATTCTCCAAAATGTAATTTGTATCAATGTAACCATGATGGACATAGTTTGCATTTTTTTTAATTGACCATTGAACAGTTTATACCAGTCATATGTAATGCAATATAAAATCATTTCACATTTACTCAATGCAGAAACTGGAAGATTTCCAAAAATGAGCGCGTTTGTACCATATGTGATCAAATAAAAGTAATAGAAGATGAACATCATTTTGTAATAGAGTGTGATTAATATATATAAATATCAGAAATAAATATATTATTATAGAAACATATCTACTTTCAAACTAGTTCAGTTATTATGTTTAAGAAAATAAGGAGTTAAATAATCAGGGTAAATATCTTTATGAGGCAGACAAAATTCGTAACACTTGATTGTTTGTTATATACTGTTAATACCAATGTAAATTGTATGCCAAACTCTGCTACGTGTTAGAAATTGTTTGTGACATTTATGGTGTATATGTATATGTAAACTGTATAGATTATGCATCTGTTCAATCCTATGAGTTGTATTTGCTTACGGAATAAAGTAAAATTATCGATATTGTCCAAGGCAGTATCATTCTTGTGCCGACTCAAAAATAGTATAATGCAAATTATGATATTGGAATTATTGTATATTGGGTGGTAGGAGTAGCATGCATTATCTACTCAAGTTGAAATACTACACATAATTTCCTCAGAGACACCAGAGAAAATCGGAACTCAACACCGGTTTTACAATTTGTCAATTCGCCGAGATCAAAAAAATTCTCCTCTTCTCAAACAGAATAAAAGTATAACGAACGCATATGGTAATATTGGATTATTAAAAGTAAAAATTCACCAGTAATGCTCAAAGTCAATCCTTATATTTCACAAGGATAAACTTCAATTCATCGTGTCAAAAACGTGCATATGGAGAGTACTGTAGATAAGAATGTTAATATTATCCGAGTTACCGGTTTGAAAAACTGTTCGATTTGACAGCACTTAAATACACTCATCATAGATACCAGGATTGAATTTTTGTATTTGCACCAGACGCTGGTTTCGTCTACAACTGACCTTAATCGCATGGACAATACCCGATCAAAAATATATGATCATTCCAAGAAAATCCAACCGAATTACCAATAACTAGGACAGAATGTCTTTTTAAAAACATTCTTCAAGTCCCGCTTATAGAAAAAAGGATAAGAACCTTTCCTCCTTGTGAACTCAACCAAAGAGTCGACTGAAAGATAAGAAATCTTGATAGAATTACCCAAAAACAAATCCTTTCTTATTCCGCCTCTGTGTCCACTTTTTTCTTCTCTTCAAACGAATCGAGCCAACCGGAAGCAGTTTCTTTGTCTACACTAATATATCGCCCTCTGCCAGAAAATAAACTAGTCGGCTTTGAACTTTCATTTCCACTCGAGAAACTAGTAGAGAAAACACCATAGAACCATAAAACTATAAAAACATAATACTTCTACATGTTAAAGATATGCACATATTTATTTATGTTTATACACAAACACATAATGACAAACACGTACCCCACACCGCACCCCACACACGAAAATATCCCTTCCTCTGGTTGCACAAGTATTATAATTGATGAAAATAATTTCGTACATATAATGCTTCAAAAGTTAAATACCAAACTCCGAGGATAACTTTATACGGAAAATCCCTAGGCAAATGGTAATATTAAAAGCTCAAACACATCAAACGAATGGATAACAACTGTCATATTTCTGACTAAGTACCGGCATTTTCGTATGTAGATATGTAATACCACTATTGATTTCCCCCTTTAAGTCTTTGTTAAATTTGCACTTTTCAAAAAATTGTGCAGAATTTATCTCTGTTTCAAATAAAGAAAAACTTGGCATGAGGAAAGTTTTATCCTGTCAAGTACTATAGAAAAATTTCACATAACATTTCATTGCATATAAGAAAATAACCATCACTGGAATTAATCAATCAAATTTCTGCCCTTATTTAACCTGTGTACAAAACCTCCAGTTTATGAAGTATTCTATGGAAAACCGAAATAAAAAAATAATGGAGCTTTGAAATACTCAAGACATATGTTTATGAAATAGAAATCGTTTTATTGCAAAAAAACTGTCAAATTCAAGGGAATATTTTTTTCTACCTATTTTCGTTAATAATCGGATGTGACGTACCATGATTTGGTGGTATTACACCTATAAATGGTGTGATAAACCTGGTTTTATAGCAAGCCAAACCTTTCATTTATATAAATATGACACTCGCATCAAATTTCATTATATTGACAACGATGTGTGAACAAAAAAAACGGACATAATGGGTGAAAAAATAGGGTTGAAGCAGTCAACATTGTGTTATAATCTTAATCACTATAAAAAACAATCAAATGTGTAACAAAGAAAAACAAAAAGTCTACAGACAAAGCAAATTAGCAAAAACAAAAGACAAGAAAACAATAACTTATCATAGCACAAAATCACAATGATGGGATTAACAAAGACAAATAAAAGAAAACTATAATACATTATTAAGATGATGAATAACGTCAGTACCTATAGAATCTATACTTCATGACCATCGTGTATTAGTTTTGAAGTTGATACGGAATATTTATCAACAAGGCCTCGGTGTCTTCCGATGAATGTTTTAGAAAAGGGACGAGACATTCTTTGACAAATTTTATGTAGCAGCTGCATGCAAGCTTTTGAAATCTGAATGAGTTTGGAAATGTGTATACCATATGCAGGTGTAGTTGGTATGTTGCTACTAAGGTGGGGGGATCTCATAATTCAAAAATTAAAATCGTTTCGTTTGTCATATGTATTGGTACTGAGATGACTACGTATACCAAAAACGAGATATAGGTCTAAACATGAATCAGAGTTTGTTGGGTTATTTCAACTTTCCAGTTCTGAGTGATACAGAATATTAATGGAACCCAATCAGAACAGTTAGGATTGCTAATGGAAAGAACATCATCAATATATCTGAATGTGAAATTAAATGATCTGGCTTCTTTGATCTTCTTGTTTTTAACAAGTGTCTGAAGAAACTCCGACTCATATGAAAATAAGAAGAGGTCGACCAGGAGAGGCGCACAGTTTGTTCCTATGGGAATGCTGACAATTCGTTGAAAAGGTATACCTCCAAATTCAACAAACATATTGTCAATAAGAAACTCCAGCATCACTTGTTCCTCTGTGAACATATTTACTTTTTTGTTCACTAATAAACAATAAATTTACAGCGCATGCTACCATTTTTATGTTGACAAGTATTATGGATTATTTCTTTTAGACGATTTTTCAATTTCACATGGGGATAGTGGAATACAGGGTTGAAAAATCAAATGTTTTGATCGAACTTATTTCAGAGTAAACAGTTTAAATTTACAGTATTTCTGAAGATTCTCATTCATTGTACATGCGGATAGAATTTTGGTCAATCTAAAGGACAATTATTTCGTAGAACGCGCAGGTGAGCCGGCAAGATACAGTGTGTACTGAATTTTGTGAAGCTTATGTATCCAATACAAAGCAAGGTAAGTCCTCCAATTTTCTGTTTAAACATAATGTTCGTTGAAACCATCAACTGGATAACAAAATTAGAGTAGACTAAAAAAAACTATTGTTAACACCACAACGATGAAAGAATCGTTCTTCTAAAAAACCATTAGGGATTGGAACGCCTTACCCTACTCATTGATATCTGCCAGTACTGTATTGTCTTGAGTCCCCAGAGAGACTCCTGACTAAATCTGGTATCACTTGTTTTAACCCTCACTGTTAAATATATGTATTGGATTTGCCAATTGTTCAAGGCCGCATTGTGACATATCTGAGTTGTTAATTTCTGCGTTTTTTGGTCTACATTGGCAATCATACCGCATCTTCCTATTTTTCTATATATAGAACCTTTTTTTTGTGTTTTCAATTCATGCGCACACCCAAAAGTGACAGATTTAACCTGGTGACAGTGGTCACTCAGGGGTAGAAGTATAATTGTAACAACATTTGAATACGTTTTTTTTCAGACGATCTACACAGATCTGGCTTAAGAGAATAAGAGAAACCCCACAAGAAGTATACAAGTACAATAAAGCCAACTGGGACGAAATTAAACTTGACATAGGTACCATCTACCAAACGATCATTGATAACTATGATTTTCTTAACACCAATGAGCTATGGGAACTAGTTAAAACTCAGCAGCTCTGTGGAAAAAAATATTCCATCAAAGATCCTACGAAACAAACACCGATTGCCGTGGATATCTGATAGATTAAGACGTCAAACTAACAAGAAAAACAAACTTTTCAAAAGGCGAAAAACCAGCAAATACACTGTGAAATATAAAACAGATGAAAGCTCAGGTACAAAAAGAACAAAGGAAAGCCTACTGGGAATATATTGAAAAACTCATATGTGATCTTCCCATCAATGAACCAGACATTCAAATACAAAATCAGAGCAAACCTTAAAAACTTTTCCAATACATCAAGTCAATAAGAACTGACAAATCAGGCATCTCTGCACTAAAGAAAGACGGCAACATCATTACAGACGCTACAGAGAAAGCAAATCTTTTAAACGAAGTTTCAATCTGTATTTACCCCAGTAACAAATGAACCTATACCAAACAAAGGCATCAGTTCACATCCTAAAATCAATGAATTACTCATAACATCAAACGGGATCGAAAAGAAAGATCAACCCACATAAAGCCACCGGCCCAGATAACATCAGTGGCCACTAACTGAAAGAAATGCAGACAGAAATTGCACAAATTCTATGCTTAATTTTTAACAAATCTTACGACACTGGTATTACACCTAACGACTGGAAACATGCTAGAGTCGCACCAGCATATAAAAAGGGAGATAAGCATAAACCGGTCAATTATAGACCTATCTTATTGACTTGTATTTGCTGCAAGTTAATGGAACACATAGTAACATCACATATTATGAAACATATCGAATCAAATAACATCTTGTACGACCTCCAACATGGCTTTCGGCACTCTCGATCTTGCGAGACACAACTGTTCTCCTTCATCCAAGAACTTCAATCCACAAACAATTCAAATTCACAAACAGACCTTGTAATAATGGACTTTGCGAAGGCCTTTGATCTTTATCGTCACTTACTATACAAATTACACTATTTTGGCATTAATGGAAACACTTTAAACTGGATCTCTGCATTTCTCTCCGATCGAACTCAGACAGTTGTTCTGGATGGAAGATCATCAAGCACAGACCCAGTCACCTCTGGGGTTCCACCCAGACAAGTGAAATGTTCTCTCTGTCACAACTAAACTTTAACCTTTACAACACAATTACACTCTTCACAATGATATTTTAGAAACAGTTACATTTGCTAAGTACTTAGGCATCACATTACAATCAACCCTTAAATGGGACAAACACATAGATGACAATATCTCGAAAGCCAACAAAACACTCGGCTTCCTTCGAAGAAACCTGAAAACATCAAATCAAAACATCAAGAGCCAGGCATACCAAGCACTTGTCCGTCCCAAACTCGAATACTCTTGTTAGGTTTGGGACACCCACACTTCAGAATCTATCTCGGAGATAGAGATTGTCCAAAGGAGAGCTGCTCGGTATGCCTGCAACAGGTATCATACTACTAGCAGTGTATCAAACATGCTGAACACACTCAACTGGCCTCTTTTAACACAACGCAGACTGCTGTGCATGTCTGGTTATGATGTACAAGATCACACATCATCTTGTTGCTATACCATCTAGCTCAATTCTCATTCCATCAGACTCAAGAACCAGAAAACATCATTCTCACACCTTTAGACACATTTATATACACCAAAAGACTCGTACAGATTTTCGGCATTTTCCCCATACACAATAACTCTATGAAATCTTTTACCAACTTCAGTAGTAAATACACAGACAGTCGACTCTTTCAGAGATCAGCTTACATATGCTGTTCTCTCCACTATCATTTAAATAGCTTCATCTCCTGTACATAGTTTTAATCACTACATCTGTTCAAGGACGTATATTAGATTGTTAGTTATACGTCCTTGATCTGTTCTCTGCACCGTTTTGTATATAACTAAAATATTAACTAGTTTTAAATAAATAGGTCACGTATGCACCAGTTTTTAATCCTTCTTAATTCAGATGAAAAACTGGAAAACTTAAAGAAGTTGGCTGAATAAATGAAAAGGAGTACTCGATTCTTGTAAGGTATTGAAAATGTTCCTTTTTATAGATTTCTAAATAAAACTCTTGAAAACTTTTTTGTATCTCCATCATTCCTCTTTTTAATCATAAAAAAAATTACTTTTGAAAGAAAAATGTGCATCTTTTTTACTTTCTTTTTGCCAAACACAATATTATTTGATTAAAATGCGGGTTCCTTCATCGATCCTAAATTATTGGGATGTTTTTGATATTTTTTTAATATCTACGATTTTCTTTTTTGAACAATCTTACTTTCCTATTGAAAAAAGAAACAAAAATAAAAAAAAAAAACCGGGACAAACCCTATATTGAGGTCGGGAACAATGACTTCTTTTATCCCGGTTCAGAATTTACGCCGAAACAGTTTTGAGAAAATCGAGAAACAAACTAAAGTCAAAGAGAAATTAAACTACTGATTCGGTAAGTAACTGCAGAAAGAAAAGACTATAAAGTTTTTTTCACATTTTACAATGAAATGTACAGTCCTTCCTTCTATTTGGAAATGCAGTTCATATTATCAGCTAGGAGCTCACAAGTGCCTGGTCTCAGTGCCTGGTCACAAAAACGAAAGTGAAAGTTGAAATCTATCAATAACGATTATTTAGAAATTACCATTATCATTGATATGTTCATACTGTCATGTGGTTATGACACAAAACTGTAAGTACAATTAACCTGAAAATTTGCAGGATTAAGGATGTCAAGTTTTAAGAAATCCAAAATGTCTAACAGTCTAAATGATCACCACTGAGACTCTACCAAATTGATAGAGTCATAATTATTTGGACTACGAATTTGAATGTGTTAAAGTGTAAACAGGTTACAAGTATTTCATATATTAATTAGGTTTTCGTATAACTATAAAAAAAAAAGATGTGGTATGATTGCCAATTGATGAGACAACTTTCCACAAGAAATCAAATGACACTCACACAGAAATAAACAACTATAGGTCACCATACAGCCTTCAACAATAAGAAAAGCCCATACTGCATAGTCCATTTTAAAAGTCCCCAGAATGACAAATGTAAAACAATTCAAACGAGAAAACTAACAGCCTAATTTATGTACAAAAAATGAACAAAAAACAAATATATATGTAACACATCAACAAATGACAACCACTGAATTACAGACTTGGGCCAGGCACAATAAAATTACATACAGAATGTGGCAGGATTTACATGTTGGAAGGATCTCAACCCTACCCCTAACCTGTGACAGTGGTGTAACAATATAACATAAGAACAGTCTATAAAAATCAGTTGAAAAAGGCTTAACTCATCAGATGGATACAAATAGAAATATTATCTATCAAAAACACATAGAGGACATGGCTGAGTACTTGTAGTATCCCAACAACATAAAGACATTAAGTACTGATCTGAGAGAAATGTTCAACAATCAAAACAATTGTATTTTAAAGTGATCGTGAAATAATTTATTAATTGTTGTTAATATGTCCTGTGGAAAATCTTTCTAGAATATTTGGAACAAGAAAAAGAAATGATTAAATAAATGAGATGTGGTATGAAAACCAATGAGACAGCTATCCCCCAGAGTTAAAATAAAGTTGTAGTAAGCAATTACAGACCCCCCTTAGGCCTTCAACAATGAGAAAAATCCCATATCTTAGGGTTAACTTCAAGAAGCCCAACTAAAGTTTCAATCAGTACAAATTCAACAGATTCAGTATAACGTCAAAGAAGTTACACTGATTTATGTGTATCCAGTATTTTGAAAAAGGGGGGCCCCAAATTTTGTAGAGTTGGGCATGTAAATAATCTTTGAACTAACCATATATGTATCTCTCCTTAAAGGTGGTGGTCATTTCATTGTCTCACCTGTGACAAAAGTTAGAGAGTTTAGAAAAAGGGATTCTTGTCCAGATATTGAGGGAATCCGGGTCCGTCCACCCTGATTCTGGTTTGCCCTAGTTTCTGTTCGCCCTAATACCTGTTTGCCCTGAGTCCGTTCGCCCTGATTTTATTTTTAAGTATAGTGTTGCGTTGTGTGTATATAATTGAATGTGTTGAAGTCGGTCTACAATTTCGCCGAATATTTACGATGACAATGTATCATGTTAAATTGTCTAAAGCTAGCTGCTTTACATGCTATACTAGGTTATAAGTTTCAGGACTATAAGTTTTTGAGGACTAAGTTTGTATCTGTATGTAATTACGTTACTAGGAAATATAAGTTTCTGTAAATTTCAGCACCACATTGTATTTTTAAATGTAAAACAACTGAAGACTAAATTATTTGTATGTAATTGAATATGTTGAAGTTTACATTCTGATTCACCGAATATTTATTTATGATGTGTTCTGTGGTACTGCTATTAGGAAATAAGTTTCTCGGAATTTCAGCACTACATTGTATTTTTAAATGTGAAACAACTGAAGACTAAGTTGTTGTCTTGCTTCTACGAGGATAAGTTTCTGACTTATACCTGACATAAAACAACTAAAGACTAACATGACTAAGTTATTTATATATTTAACTTTATTGATACATTTTAACAATTTAAAAATATTCAGTAACAGTTATAACAAGATCAATTCCGAACTGTACGTCGCACACATTTATTTCCTAAACAAATATTTAAAAGCACTAAATAGAATTACTATTAGCATGATTAGTGAAACAAATACCAAAAACACAGTCACATTGCTGTACATTGATCACTTGTCATCAGTGTTTTTACCCATCCTTCTTTTTATTTATTTTTTTATTTCAAACTGAAGTTTACCCATCCAAGCTGACTATTTTATTTGAGAAAAATGTTATTCTCATTATTAATCCATCAAAGACAATTTATATAACAATCAGTGATATCAATGGTTTCAAATGACACCTACTCAGCAATCAAATTCCATCAACAGTAATATTAAATGTAATTATAAAATAAAGTGTAACAATGCAGCCAAGACTTTTATTTAAATTAATTAATATAAATATGGCAAATATTCTGTATTTAACTTTTAATAGATATACATAGATTTTAATAAATTTTAATATATATATATTTCGTTCATTGATGTAACATATACATATCATAAATGAATATAGGGCGAATGGACTATCAGGGCGAACAAACTCAGTGCGAACGAACCTAGGGCAAACATGTAATCAGGGCGAACGATCCCGATACCATATTGAGGTGACCTATGGGATCCTTTAAAGGTATTCATGTCCAACTAAACTTGATCACCTCATTTCATGAAATAGTGATTAAGATTTAGTTTTTGTGGTCAACCTCATATTTTAGATGCTATAAGCAATAGGCTATCTATATTTGGTGTATTGGAGGATTTTAATGTGTCTTTTTGTCAGGGTTTATTTGACCTTGACCTCATTTACATGGGTCATTGATCAATGTTGAGGTTTGAGTTGAGGTCTATGTCCCAGATACTATGCACACTTTATTTGGTGTATGGGTAAATATTTTACATGAGTAAACATGGTAAAAGATATACATGTCTGTCTGGTAGGGTTTATAAATTAATGCACACTTGTCATAATAGTTATGTATACTTTAAGTGATTTTATTGTCTTTTTTGTAGTTGGTAAATTATTTTGAACCCTAAATTATGTTAATGTATACAGTACACTCGCATTTCAGGTTTACAAAAATGTTTTGAAGTAGTTATACAATGAAGTGTAAGAACAACGTAGATGGAAAAGTCTGTGGAGAAGATATACCCCCTTCGTCAAAGTTCTGTGGAATTTGTGGCGGGAAAGTAGTGACAGAAGATGATAACACTACAAAAGCTTGTCCTAAATGTTCATTTCTAATCACTAATAGGCAGAAGTTCTGTTCTGGATGTGCATGGAAAATTGATCCTAGCATATTTCTTCAAAAGAAAATATTTTGCCAAGGATTAACTCCAGAAAATAAAATATGTGGTGTAGAATTATCACCAGATGTAAAATTCTGCTGTGAATGTGGAACAGTGCAGAGAATTCCTACAGGAGGTAGGATAATATGATACCTTATAATTTTATTCATGTACATAATTCTATGAATTCATTATTATTTGTGGGATCAAATTTTCTTGGATTTCATTGGTACAGGTGGACCAAAAGTTTTAATTTTCAGTTACAAATTTTCTTAAGGCTTTTATGCAGACTTAAAAAAACAGTGAAATCAAATACAGGAGTTCCAACCCCAGACCTAATCTTAGTATAGATTTTGATGGTTCTAAATTTTTTCTCAATAAGTTCATATTGAAGATAGATAGTTATGTTTTAACGGAAATAAACCAGAGAAGCAGTCTCCATACATAACCACAATTCTTAAAAGCTTGTAAAATTGCTTTTGGGCTTGTAAAATTTTTTCTCTACAAGACAACAGAATCCAACTAAAATTTTCAAAAAAGTAGTTTCTGGCTTGTGGACTCAAAAGAGGGACGAAAGATACCAGAGGGACAGTCAATCTCATAAATCGAAAATAAACTGACAACGCCATAGCTAAAAATGAAAAAGACAAACAGACAAACAATAGTACACATGACACAACATATAAAACTAAAGAATAAGCGACACGAACCCCACCAAAAACTGTGGGTGATCTCAGTGCTTCAGAAGGGTAAGCAGATCCTGCTCCACATGTGGCACCCATCGTTTACTCATGTTATAACAAATACGGTAAATAGTCTTATTTGGTAAGTCACATTCATCATGTTCATGAAAGGAAAGGGGATTGTAGTTACGACAAACATATCCGATATTATCTGTGAAACGGTTATTCCATAACAGTCAACCAACTCGGGATAACGTCCCTAAAATTCATGATAATGTACCCCACTATTCAAGAAAACTAATCCTTTCTTTATCCTTGATTTTCTTTAAACTCAATCACTATAACAATTATGAAGAGTAACAAAGTTAATTATTATATGAAATTTAACATTGGATCTAGTCAAGGTCTCTTTGCAGGTAAACTTTAATAATTATTGATTTCCTTGACAGAAACCCAACAGAAAGTTTCAGAACCTGTTAGAGAAGTGAAAGTAGATGAATTTATGAAGGATGAACTTCCTCAAAGACAACCTCATGAAAGTTCAGGATCTGGGTCATCGAGTCGATCAGAGAGTCCTGATACATGGAGACCTCCAGGTATACCCATATCAACTCCGGACCCAAGTTGCGAGGACAATGAAATACATGCATCTGAAGGACCACATCTACCCCTTAAAAGTATTGGAGAACATACGTCTGAGGAGAATGAAGAAACAGCTGATTCTGGATATTTACAGGAGAAAGGGAGAGAAATGAGAGATAGCAGTACATGCAGTTACGAAGGTCAGCTGTCAATATTATATTTTAGTTTGTAATTGAAGTTAGCGTGATACAATTTTTGTTATACATTGATTTTTTAAAATACCTGGTTTTAAGATGCAAAAGTGTGAGCAGAGCTCATAAATTTATATGCACATTTTTATTGTTCATATATAGTGGTTTGAAACCACCAAAATCAGCAAGATAAAAAAAAATAAAAAGGACATGCAAAATTTCATTTAGTAGTTTTTATTTTTCAAAAGTATCATTTCAATGTGTCACTGTCTTAATGGGAGGTGTGAATACAAATTGATTGGATGTTTAAATGAAAAGACAGATCAACAAAGGATAAAGGGACAATAGATATACATCACAAACTTTACTAGGCAGGTTGCAATAGTTTTCAAGAAAACTAATTCATCATACATGTACCATATAGAGGCACCCATACTCATCTGCTTTTTTTGAAATCTTGTTTAAAATAACAGAAGTTCTAATTTGTACAATGTTGTATGACTTTCAAGTAACTGAAATATATGAATTAAATTAGATAATTATTTATTGTTATTAAAAGAAAATATTGAAAACAGTGGAGATTTTCAAATGGAAGCCAACCTGTCATCTCCAACTGACACAGTGAATAATAATGTGACTGAACCAACACCATCACAAGAACCAATGGAAACAGAGCCAAATAAAGAGGGAGATAACTCATGGACATGGAACACAGATAGTTCTCAAACACTTAATAGTTACGAGAATAGGTCAACTTTTACCCTGGCTGTTACAGGGTCAGATGTTATTAAACCTCATCCATTTACACTACCAAGCAGTGATACAGCACCATTAGATGGTGTGTCATCAGAACCAGAAAGGGAGACAACTGGGACAGAACACATGGAAGAAAGTTCTGGAAATCCACCAGTGGAAAATGAACCTCATGATATGGGGACTGGAAGTAAACAACCATCTCAAGGAAAAAGTAAGGTACAAGAACTGACCAAAAAGTTTGAAAGTACAGTTAATATCCAAAGCAGTGGTGAAAATCAAGAGGGAAATAATGGAAGTCCGAAACTGAAAAGAGAAATCAGCCATTCATCAGCTGGAAGTGAATTAGGATCTGATGTAGATTTAGGTCCTAGTGAGGACGATGAAGAGGATGATAAGGATGACCAAGTGTCAGAAGAAGCAGAAAATAAGACCGGTAAAAAGAAAACTAAGCTTTCAAAGGCAGAGAAAGATAGACTGAAGAAGAAACAGAGAAAGGAAAGGAGTAAAAGAAGAAGGCTAAATTTACCAGAAGAAGAACCTATAGTTACCCCTAAAGAGTCACCAAAGACTGTTAAAACTCAAAAAGAAACACAATCAACATCAACCAAGGTACATTGTGCTTTTATAGTTATTTACTGTTTGTATTTTCTCTTATTTACCTTAAGTTAGTAAGTGGTGCAAGAGAAAATAAGTTTGAAGGTTATACATACGTGTGCTAATTTTTATCATGTAAAAAGCATATACTGTTGATTGATTTGTTATAGTGTGAACCAATTTTCGTGGATTGAAGAAATCTTGCATGTTCTTGGATATTTAATTTCATAGTTTTGAAGAAGTCTGCATACAAGCCTATAGAAAGTTTGTCATTGGTTGTACATTTAATTTCGTGGTTCACCTGTCTAGGAACAAAATCCATGAGAAATTGGTATCCAACGAATAGTAATGAATACACAGTAAATAGTTTTATTATAAACCTGTCCATCTTTCAAGAGCTATTGAAGTTTAATTTTTTTTTTAATTCAGATTGAAATTTGTTAATGTACAAATAATAATATCATAATTTATGATTTATTTATAAAATTTTCATTTTGCTTTAGGACGACAAAAAACTTGTTCAAACAGAACAACCAGTAACTTCAGAAAATCTCAATGACAAGAAGACAGAAGAGATGGAAAAACATTATCAAACAAGAAGTGTTACACATGGAAAAAATGCACAGGTAAAATGTCTGCTAATATCATACTGGTTCTGACCAGTTTTAATAATTTTGAGTTTTAAATGATGAATAAATTATCCAATATGTTTTCTGCCAGATATGTTGGATTGAATGTAATGTCAGCCATGTATTTGAGAGGAAAAATAAAGAACTGAAGAAGGCCAATGGCCAAAACGTCTTGAAAAATGGGTTATTTATACAATTATAAACAGTATTTTCCCTATTGGAATTTTGAAAACAAAGATATGTTCATGATGTTAGACTCAGATCAAATTTCATTCTCTAATCTACAGCCATTCTTCAACTCATGTCAAATCTGACATCTCAGTCATTTAAATTAAATTCTAAAATTTTTATCATGTTATATAGAGTCCAGAAGAAAATCAGATTGGATATAAAAATAAGAAGATGTTTTATGATTGCCATTGAGACAAATCTCCACAAGTGACCAATTGACACAGAAATCAACAACTATAGGTCACAGAACGGCCTTGAACAATGAGTAAACCCCATTCTGCATATTCATATATTGAGTCTTTACTAATTGGTATCAAAAATAACTTGAACATTCATAATAAGTTCTGAAGGTTAACAACATTTTGTACACAGAAAATGTAAATATGAAACATGTTAAAAGTATATGTAATTTCTTTGAAGAAGATTTTTTGTAGTTCATGTAATGTATTTATGACAAAATTTCTCTAATTTATAGGAGGACAAACAAACAAATGAAGACAAAAGTTTAGTTTCTGAAAATCAGCTGGATAGAAAAACAGATAAAGAAGATAAAAATAATAGTACCAAAGCACAACAAAAAGATGATAAAAAAGATGATAAAGTATGTATCCATTACCATGTGATTTTTGTATTGTCATAAATGAGGGTCTGGATGGGGAATCTGTTATTCTGTTAACATTTAATTTTCACCCCTTTTTTCTCTAATCTTCAAAATATTAACCCCTTTTTTTCTCTAATCTTCAAAAAATTAACCCCTTTTTCTCTAATCTTCATTTTTTTTGCCCGTTATTCTCTAATCTTCATTTTTTTTTCATTATTCTTTAATCATTTAACCCCATCCAAACCCTCAAAAATGCTTGTGCAATGTAACTTCTCTTGTTTGCTAGAGACAATTATTGTAATGGAAAAAAGTGTGTTGTCTTAGATAAAAAAAAAACAGATTTTTTTTCAAATATTGTGTTCTTTCATCCTCCTTTAACTGGAAGCTGAAGTTTTAAAGGTTTTGCACAACAAGTTAATGAAAAAATCTTAAGTCTTCAAAAATTAAAAAAAAAAAAAAGTTTGAATTAGTTAAAAACTTGTCTAAATATTGACATGTTGTGGTTACAGGTTTTTGTCTCATCTGCAACTAAGGATGCAGAATGTGAGACATTATTACAACACAGTTCATTTCAGGGGAGATTAACACTGACAGAATTCTACAATAACATTATGCATGTTATTTTCTACAATAACTTGTTTAAATTAGACCCTTGACTGGTTACCAGTCAACTAATTGAAGTTTTCAGGAAATTTCCCAGAAAAAAGTGTTTTTTATCCTATAACTATATGATTATCATTTTCGGAGATCTTTTTTTTCAGCCAGGTTTTTTTCACTATTGCCAAAATGTGGCTTTGAATTTCAACTTTATGAAAAAAATATAAAACAGTGCCACAATTTGGGATAGACAGATCTATATCAAAAGTAATTTCCACTTATATTCTATAGTATGTATGATAATATGTGGTACTACTTTATAAACATCCTCAAATACAAATTTATTTTTCAGAAAGCAAACCAGAAGCCATCAGGTTCAGGGGAAAGTTCATCATCAAATAAAAGGTTTGTTTAAAGGAAAAGTAATGCTTTTTTAAAATCTTTAATAACAAATACTAAAATGTTACTTTAAGAATTGGTGCTTGTTACAAGGATGGACATTTAATTAAATAACATAAGAAAATGGTGAAAGATACCAATGGGATAATCAAACTCATTAGTGGAAAACAAACTAACGATGACATGGCAAAAAAGGAAAAGAACCAAAAGACAAAATAGTATACAAAACACAACATAGAAAATAACCCGAATAATTCAGTCGTTATATTCAGCTGATCTACGAAGGCTACATTAACGCCTGAACGTCTTCCTCGATAAAGACCGTCAACCGGAAAATTAACACCGCTATGCAATATGGGAATTTTTTTACTAAGTTGACAGCTAAAGAAGGAGGAGTTCCCGATGTCAATTGATGTTAAATGATGTAAACTGATGTTAATTGATGTTAATTAATTATTATCGGATTTGTGTTAATTGAACACACGTGTTTGGTAAGACAATTACAACACAGTTGCGCAGACTCATTATCATGATCGCCGCCGATTGGCTCTCTCTCACAGAGAGCAGGCGACGCGGCTAATGATCATAAGGAGTTCAAGCCCTCGTGTGGGAGAAAATCGGACACGGAAAGGGCTTGAATTATTCGAGTTGCATAGAAAACTAAAAGACTATCCAAGCAATATGAACACCACTAAACACTGGAATGATCTCTGGTGCTTAGGAAGGGTAAGCAAATCCTGATCTACATGTGGCACCCGTCTTGCATCATATCCATTGTCATTTGTGATACAAATATTCCATAAATGACAACCAACTTGTGATAGTGTCTGTAATATTTTTAAAGGAAGGATTCATAACTTTTAATGTCTATGATTTCCTTTTTGAAGTATATGTATCACCATCAAAGATGTGTTAAAAAATGAAAACCGTTGCTTAATTTATTTTTTAATTTTTATAAATTTATAATTTTATTATCATAGAAGGGTTTTCAGATACCGTAATAGACTTTCTCATTTTAACAAAAGGGGAATCTTTTTTTCAAAATAGTTCAGTCCATTTAAAAGGACACCTAGCTAAATCTAGTTTATAATGGAATATTCCAAAACAGTTCAGCTCATGTTGAAAAGAGGTAATAAAGGAGTTCTGAATACTTTATGATAGATCAGTCCATTTAAAACGACCTATAGATAAATTTAGTTCATAATGGAATATTCCAAATCAGTTCAGTTCTTGTTAAAAACAAGTAAAAAGATGTCCTGAGTACTTTTTCTATAGATCAGTATTTAAAAATGTCCCATAGATATATTTTGTTCATTATGGAATATTCTAAAACTGTTCAGTTTATGTTGAAAACAGGAAAAAAAGGAATTATGAGTACTTTTTACAAGATCAGTCTATTATTTTAGAACTGTTTTTAAGCCTGAATAATTAAAACACCTATTAAAAAAACTGTTAAAAAGTATTCACTTTTATTTTAAATTTATCTTTTATCTAACTTTTTATGAACACATTTTAAGTGATTTCATTTTAGCCTATCTTCATAACAGACAAACACTTGCATAAAGTTTTTGACAATTATTTGAAAACAATTCTGTGATAACATTTCAACACAAATAAGGGAGCAGCCATTTAACTTCAAGGGGGGAATGTATTTTTGACCAAGTCAGACATTTTTTTTGCACTAAGCACACATTTTTTTATAGTTTTTTTACCCTATCAATCAAAATATTTAAAAAAAATTGTAACACTATAAGGTGCGTATAGCAAAAATCTGGATTCAGAATAAATTTTTTTGTCATCTGCTTGACCACAATATTTTTTTCATCAAATTGGGGATTATTTGTTAAGGATTTTTTTTATCTATATTATATTTGTAAAATTACCATAGTTTATTAACAAATATGTCAATTTTGGTATTACTGGCATGCTTGACAAAATAAATTGTCATCTTTGTAACTATGAATTGATAAAAATTACTGCTCATTGAATTTTACCCCCTTAAGATTTCTTATGTCTCAGTTGACCTATTGATGTCATATGAATACCAATTATCTGGCAGTGTTGTCAAAAGGCATATCAGAATTATAGTATGTGCAAACAGAGAAGGAAACTTTTTTTTTATTGAATTACAAACTATCAAAAATATTCATGCAATAGTCTTCAAACTTGCTAGCATATATGCAGACACATTTGAGAATTGCATCTTTTTTTATCCCCTGCCTGCTGTTAGGGATGGGGCATTAATGCTGAGTTCACAAGTAATTCGAATTCGATTTGCATTTATTAATTCGAATTAGTTTAATTTGCATTCAAAACGTTTTACATCGTAACGTCATTCTAATTCGAATTACAATGCGCGTCAAATTCGCTTTACTGTCCAAACGAAGTTACCTTTTAGTTCGTATTAACAAAAGCTTATTTCTAAGCGAATTGGATAATTCGAATTAATCAATTCCAATCAATTTGAATTAAAAAAGAAGAGTGTGTGAACGCGATTAGCGAATTCGATTCGCATTCGATCCGAATTCAATTTGAATTAAATGTACGTGTGAACGAGGCACTAGTTTTACCCTTGTCAATCTGTATGTTCTAACATCTTTACATCCTTCTGGAAATTGGTTTCTGTTTCCTAACTTTAGTTTGCCTAACTAAATGTTATGAATCTGATACACAGTGTTTATTACCACAAAACACAGATTAATTTGAATTTTGTTTGCGTCACTTTTAGCTTTCTAGAGTTATGTACCTTTATAATGTTGTATGAAAGTAAGGGGATCATATGTGTCCCATTGACGCAATCCCCATTTATTCTTGAAATATTTGGATATCTTCTCATATAATGAGCAAAAAGCAAACTTATAATTTACTATTTTGTATAGCAATGTATAGGTTTTGCTCATTGTCGGAGGCTGTACAGTGATCTATAGATGCTAACTTCTTTGATTTCTGGTGGAGAGTTGTCAAATTGGCAATTAAACCACATCTTCTTATATTTCTACTAACAAAAATAGGGGAAATCTTATATTTCTCTTTGAAATTCAGTCCTCTGATATGAATTATTTACACATTTTACAATGGATAATGTCAAATTTCAGCTCAGGAGAGAACAAAACAACAACAAAAGCTACTGGAGGCAAAAAATATGCATTTTCAGAAGCATATTTCCATATTATTGTATCACCATCATTGCTAAATGATTCCAACAGTGGAGACGTGTTTGTTCATTTCCAATCACCTACTTTGGGAGGATGGAATAGTCAAAAACACAAGTTTGTTTTCAAAAGGTAATTGACAAGTTAATGTTCAAAAAAAAAATTAAAAAAAAATTTAAGGTTCCAAATGTCAAAACTAAGCTTATTATCCTTTTAATCAATGTCAGAAGTTGCTTTCAATGTCATATTTTTATTAACATGGATGTTGAAGTCTTTTTGACTTTTGAATGCCACTCACTCAGGTGTCTACTCTTATTTTACGAATACCACACATTGACTATTTCATGGTGTTGGTTCACTTTACCCATTACATGAATATTGTAATAGTTAAACAAAGTAAAATTTTCTTGAAACTTGCCTACAAAATCAATTGTTAAAACCACAAAAAGTATGACTTTTCTGTTTTATACAATAAAGATGAAATAAATCATAAGAATAAATGAATCCACAGTATTTTAAAATCATTAAGGGCAAACTTTGTACAGTTAGATTCTGAGAGTACAACAACTGTATCATCATGATGTACAATCCAGTTTTATTATTATTCTGTAGAAAGCTTCCAGAAGAATTCATGCAGTATCAGATTCTTGTTAAAATTCCAAAGGAGCTTTTACAAAAGCCATTATACTATTCATATTATGTTATACCAAAGGGATATGAAAAAATTGATGAGTACGTCTACAACTATGCATCAGAAACCAATTTTCGCACATTGTTTTTGGCTGCTAACAAGAATAAAGGTAAGATCAAATAATTCCTCATAGATGTTTTTTTACATACTTGATTTGCAAAGTATTTTCTCAATAAACAAAATTTCATCAGGTTTCATTGCGAAAATCAATGTTATATCAATGAAATTCCAGTTGGATATTCTCATGAATATCCTTTTTATATTAGATACAAATTTTTCATAGGCAAGACGTTTCAACTGAGCATTGAGGTACTACACAGGCGTCAAAAGTGTCATCATGGAGTAAAGGGTGTTGTGTCAAAAGGTGATTATGGAGGAAAGGGTTGATTATCCTGAAATTTTAAATTTCCTCAATAATAAAGTTTCAAAGGGTATTATAATGTTTTTGACTTAATTGTCCCATAGTCTGTTATTAGTCATCACTTTGATGTCACTAGGTGATTTCATTTATTTATTTCATGCATCCTTTTTTATATTCGGAGATTCTATGGTGACATGTATTCATTCAAATTTTTTACAACCATACCTTCTATTTCTACATGTTAAAAGATACATTTACCATATTAAAATCTCTATTTAAAAAAACTATTGATTTAAGCCAGATCATGTCGCACTGTATCTCAAAATTTTTTTTTTATTTTTGCTTAAAACTTTACACACTTCTTAGTTATATTAGTATTAAGATCTGTATACTTTTCGGTGATGATTCAAAATTTCATTTTTGAGTTATTGAGTATTTTGTAAAAAAGGAGGAGTTTTTTTTTTACATGTCGGGCCGTATCTCAAATTTTTTTTTTTTATTTTTGCTTAAAACTTTACACACTTCTTAGTTATATTAGTATTAAGATCTGTATACTTTTCGGTGATGATTCAAAATTTCATTTTTGAGTTATTGAGTATTTTGTAAAAAAGGGGGAGTTTTTTTTTTACATGTAGCGCCGTATCTCAAAAATGATTTATGGTTATTGCTTTAAACTTTACACACTTCTTTATTATATCAATCTTAAGATCTGTATACTTTTTGGAGATGATTCAAAATTTTATTTTTGAACTATTGACTATTTTGTTAAAAAGGGGGAGGAATTTTTTACATGTCTCGCCATATCTCAAAAACAATTTATGATTATTGCTTTAAACTTTACACTATTCTTTGTTATATTAATCTAAAGATCTGTATACTTTTTGGTTTTGATTCAAAATTTTATTCAAGTGATATTTAGTTTTTTGTAAAAAAAAAAGAGGGGGGGGGGGGTCACATGTCCCGCCGTATCTTAAAAACAATATATGGTTATTGCTTAAAACTTTCTCAGAAATTATTTATGATAATTGCATTAAACTTCCACACCAGACGTCGGGCGTATCATGCACTCATGGGGCAGCTGTTTATTTCAGCATGGAAACTTGTCTAGCAAGAAATATGTCAACCTCTAGATGGTTAACTTTGGTAAACTCTTGGTATCTGTTCCATCAACATTTACTTAATTTTGTATTGAGGGTTTTGGATATAAGATGAAAGTAAGAGTTGTGATATAGTGGAAACATTAATGCTGCACAATTATTTAAGCTGTGGATCATTTTAATTGATATTTATTTTTGTAGATATTATTCACCAATATGATGGAGTTATCAAAGAAAAACCAGAAAAAGACAAAAATAAAGGGTTATTCAAAACTATTAAAGGATGGATTAAGGGTGATGATTTTAAAAAGCATCTTAAAATGGAAGCAGCGTTTTCATTTCAACATTTCCTTCCTCGAGTACAATTATCAACAGGAGATACAGCTGGCATCGCTGGTGAAGAAATAGTTCTGCATGTGGAAAATGTTTATGAAGGCTTAAAAACAACATATCATGTATCAGCTGGACTATGGAACTATGGAACTGATTTTCAAGCATACTTGCACAAGGTACCTATATCTTATATTCTTTGTAGGTCTTATTGGTCATATACTTCTTAACTTTTCAACGTAAAATGTATTACATGCTTTCCAATTTTTTGGTTTGAGTTTTTATAATGAAGGTATTAAATCCATGATGCACAGACCTTATAAAGTGTTGTTTTTGTTCAGTAGTATTATTTTTGTTCAGTACACAAAAGTATCTACAAAGCAAACTTTGTAAGCTGAACTTTTGGTATTGTCCCTATACAATCCCCAAAGCAGTAAAAGTGACATGTTAGTAAATAATTACACTGTAAACCAACTAGATTTTGCAAGCAAGTTATTTATGCAGCATTTTCAAGTAAAAAAAAACCATTTATACATGTCATCAGGAATATTAAAAAATTTATTATTTCTTTATGAAAACATTGACATAGTAAGAAAATGTTATAAAAGCTTTAGGAAATAGTATAATCAAGAAATTAAAAATTCTGTAAAAATAGCATGGCTTACATTATTTGACCTTTAAACTTGTAGGAGGTTCATGAATATATATCAGCTGTTGTGACAAAGATACACGAGAAGAGAAAAGGAAAAGTTGAAATGGAAGATCAAGTTCTGCTTCTTGCTGGTGCCATTACGATGGTATATTTGAAGGAAACATATAGCATTGAGTTAAGGGAAGTTGACCAAGAAAGATTATGTAAAGCTTTGTTGCCATTTGTGGACAAAGAGAGAAAACAGTGCCCTGAATATGAAGGGCTCGTATTGTTCTTTCCAAGGATAAAGAAAAGAATGTAAGGATATTTGAATATATACAAAGCTATAAACTCAGAAATTTACAATGATTTGAGAAAAATTCAACTCTATATTCTTAAAGTTTGTCATTGAATTACATTTTTCAGTCTTGTGTTTGGGATAGTTGTCAAGGATTCTTTTTAACCAATGAGTATTTAAATTTCAGAGGTTTGGTGACAAGTAATTTTTTGAGTAGTTTGTTAAAATTTCTTGTTTTCTCTTACTGCAAACTGATATACTTCCACTCCAAGGCAGAAGAGTGTGTGTTCATCCTAGTGTCCAAGTGTCCATTTGTCCATCCCTCCTACTGTCTATATGTCCTTCCAAGTTTGTTGCATTTTTTGAAAAAAACTTTGAATATTAGCAGGACGTCTACTGGGTTTTTCCCTAATGAACAATACATTTATTTGCTAATGAAAGCTGGAAAAGTAAGCATGGTTTTGTAAGGAAGGAAATTCCCTCAATTAAACAATTGTTTATTTCTAGTGCTATATTAAAATGATGATGTTATATTGAACACTGTGGATTCATTAATATTCATTGGATACCAATTTTCGTGGATTTCACCGACTTCGGCTAAACCACAAAATTAATTATCCACATTAATGTAAAATTTCCTTACCCATGAAAATTGGTACCCATGAAAATAAATGACACAACATTAGTTCTGAAAAACTTTATTTTTCATTTTAGGTCAGATGCCTTACTGAAAATGATAAAAACTATGGCAAAGGATAGTACAAAGAGTTGTTTGTTTGATTGCATTCCACTTCATCACTTTTTGCTTGGAAAATATGTTCCATACCAGCCTGCAACAGCAAAAGTAAATCATGATGATGCAATACCAGAATGGTGGGGCATTGCTGATTTTTCAAATGAATTGACATATTTTCAAGGAAAAAGTAAATGGGACAGGTAATTATCATTTATGGTTGTTGGAAGTGTGAAATTGGTTTAAAAAATTTGGAACAGTTAATACTATATATATAGAATTGAAAGGTTCTCTATTTTTACAATTAAGCCTATTCTTTAAGGATGACTGTTGTAGATAGGTGTCTATACAATACATGTATGTTAAATTCTAATTGTAATGCAATTTATTTGTAACAATAGTTTTCTTTGGATGTTGACAAATATTTTGAAGGGTTCCACATTCTGCAAGTCTGTAAGTAAGAAAGCCACCATTTTGGATTCCCAATCTTTTTTATATATGTTATTTCTGAAAAATATACACAAGTATGTCTTGTGTTTATGTTTGTAATCAGGAGTATACATATGATGTCACATTGTTTATATACCAAAAACAATGAAACAGTTTCACTGACTTTTATGGCATTTTAAGCCAAAACATTTATTAAATGGAATTTATTTTAATATGTGGCATTTATAGAATGGAGGTAAATGTATTGTATTTTAAGCTTGGCCATTGTAAAATTTGTAAAATTTGATTTTACTGTCCCAAATATTGGTTTACCTAGCTCCTCTATGCGTTACTTGGTAAACTCAATTTGCGACAGTAAAATCTACATTTTAGGAATGAGAAGTTCAAATACAATACAGATATCTCCTAAATCATCCAAATTATTAAAAGTTTCGAAAAAATTTAACAATAACAAAGATCTGTCATTAACACTTTATTCTCAAGATAATGACATAACATATCACAACTACCAGTGAAAATCCTGACTACAAAGGTATATATGAGCAAAATTTATAAAAGATTTCTCATTTACATACATTGTATTGCAATTTGGGTTAATAAGTGACATTATGATTGGTTTATAGCTGTCACATGGTGACCAGTATGGATCTGTTTGGGGTCAGTGTAGATTTCAAATGGTTACCTCATCTATTCATGTTAATGTATTTCATTGTTTATATTTACACAAAACTTGGCAAAAAATTATTCCCTTATGCGATAGATTTATTATATGGATCAATAGAGGATTGATAGTTAAAATCCATAGGGGATTCTACCTTGGCCTCACCCGTATGGTTTTTACTTTCAATCTATGAATCCATATGGGGTCAGTAGCAAACCAAAGATTATAAGTTATATGGTTCGCTACTGACCCCCTACGGAACCATAGAGGGTTAGTAAAATCCATAGGGGGCCCCCTATGAATTTCATTCACCCTCTATGGATCCGTAGGGGGTCAGTAGTTAACCGTATAACAAATTTATCGGACGCTGGACTTTTTCTGCGACGTTTTGTTGAAAAATAAACAATGAAACACAACAACATTAATAGATGACGTCGCCATTAAAGCGTCATGAACCCCATATGAAACTTACTAACCCCATACGGTCTCATATGGGGTCACCACATGACAGCGTTTAACCAATCACAACGTGATAATTCATCTGTGGTCCGATAAAATATATTACTGTGTAGAACGCCACATACGGCTATGTTTGACACAGAGTAATTTCGAAACAAAGAAAAACTTGCAAAGTAAGTTCAAGTATCAATATTTCGTTTTTTTAGAATTCTTAATACCATATAATGTATTTGCATGGAAGGAACTGAAACATAATCTATTTCCTACAAGCAGAAGCAGTCGTTTTCAGTGCTCTGTTTTCTCTAACACCTCTCCCTAGTTTTCTGTGTTACAGATTTTGAGGATTCATATGCAAATTTCTGGAATTTGAAACTCTCCATTGAAGTCACAATGTGTAAAAAGTAAACAATTATAAGTGAAAGTACAGCATTCAACACAGGGCATATAACTTTTAATAAGTATAATATTACAAAGAAAATACTTTTTTCTTTTAGAAATAAAACTGAGATTTTGGAAGCCATAGTACCATACTTTGCTGTAGACTTTCTACTTCCAAGGACATTCATAGCATCATTGAGACTTCAACACTTTGATGAGATTGACTTGGAACTCATTCCTACAGATGCTATTTTAGCTGGAGCTTGTTATTTCATTAAGACCAGAACTGTAAAATTTGTGACAGACAATGCTAAGGTATTATTGATGAGTATTGTAAATACTGTGTAGAAGAAGGAAGGGAAATTAAAATTGAATCCATCATATACTTGAAAGTGGGTAAACACATGTATTCAGGGACAAAACTTAACTGCTTTCTCTAGGGGCCAGCTGGGCCCCTGAAATAATTTTTTCAGGGGCCAAGTTGAAATTTAAGGGGCCCAACCAATTTCTAAATTAATAAAATAAAACTTAAATATACTTTTCATCATATACTAATAAAGCCTCTCTTTAATGTGCATATTGTTATGCGTTTACTTTTCTACATTGGCTAGAGGTATAGGGGAAGGCTTGAAACATAAATCATAAACATGTTTAACCACGCCACAGTTTTGCGCCTGTCCCAAGTAAGGAGCCTGTGGTCTTTGTTAGTCTTGTTGATTTTAGTTTCTTGTGTACAAATTGGAGTTTAGTATGGCGTACATTATCACTGAACTAGTATATATATTTATTTAGGGGCCAGCTGAAGGATGCCTCTGGGTACGGGAATTTCTCTCTGCATTGAAGACCTGTTGGTGACCTTCTGCTGTTGTCTGTTTTATGGTCGGGTTGTTGTCTCTGACATATTCCTCATTTCCATTCTCAATTTTATTTTTAGCTCACCTGACCTGAAAGGTCAAGTGAGCTTTTCTCATCACTTGGCGTCCGTCGTCCGTCGTCTGTCGTCCGTCATCCGTCATCCGTAAACTTTTACAAAAATCTTCTCCTCTGAAACTACTGGGCCAAATTCTACCAAACTTGGTCACAATCATCCTTGGGATATCTAGTTTAAAAAATGTGTGGCGTGACCCGTCAAACCAACCAAGATGGCCGCCATGGCTAAAAATAGAACATAGGGATAAAATGCAGTTTTTGGCTTATAACTCAAAAACCAAAGCATTTAGAGCAAATCTGACATGGGTTAAAATTGTTCATCAGGTGAAGATCTATCTGCCCTGAAATTTTCAGACGAATCGGATAACCTGTTGTTGGGTTGCTGCCCCTGAAATGGTTATTTTAAGGAAATTTTTGCAGTTTTGGGTTATTATCTTGAATACTATTATAGATAGAGATAAACTGTAAACAGCAATAATGTTCAGCAGAGTAAGACCTACAAATAAGTCAACATGACCAAAATTGCTAGTCGACCCCTTAAGGAGTTATTGCCCTTTATAGTCAATTTTTAACAACTTTTCATCATTTTTTGCAACTTTTCTAAAAATCTTCTTCTCTAAAACTACTTGGCCAAATTTAATCAAACTTGGCGAAAATTATCATTGTGGTTTATAGTTTAAAAAATGTGTCCGATGACCCAGCCTACCAAACAAAATGGCTGACATGGCTAAAAGTAGAACATAGTGGTAAAATGCAGTTTTTGCTTTATATCTTTGAAACCAAGACATTTGGGCAAATCTTTCAAGATTTTAATGTCCATCAGAATAAGATATATCCCCTCACAAATTTTCAGTTGAATCGGACAACCTGTTGTTGGGTTGCTGCCCTTAAATTGGTTATTTTAAGAAAATTTTGCAGTTTTTGGTTATTATCTTGAATACTATTATAGATAGAGATAAACTGTAAACAGCAATAATGTTCAGCAAAGTAAGATCTACAAATAAGTCAGCATGATCAAAATTGTTAGAGGACCCCCTAAGGAGTTATTGCCCTTTAGAGTCAATATTAAACAACTTTTCCTCATTTTTGTAACTTGTATAAAAATCTTTTCTAAAACTACTTTGCCAAATTTAACCAAACTTGGCCACAATCATAATACTAGGGTATCTATTTTTAAAAAGAGTGTCTAATGACCCCGCCTACCAACAAAGATGGCCGACATCAGTAAACACATTAACAGGTGAGCGACACAGGCTCTTGAGAGCCTCTAGTTATGTAATCCTATTATTAGAATATGTAATGTTTGAGCCTCACTCTGGAAAAGATAAGGTATTATAACTGTATAATATTTGAATTATTGCCACCAGAAATATATAATTAGAATTGGCAGAACTGATTTTTGAAGATTTCATGCCAAAATTGTTTCTCTTCAATTAGAACTTCCTGTTGACAATAGAGTTCTTTCCATAAATCATTAAATGTTTTCAAATCCAATCCATCCTCTAATAAGTGTTAATCAAAAATATTATTCAATTTCTTTTCATTGAAGATTGGTTCCCATACTGGATATAATGATATTTATTTATGAGATTTTGCATTTCTTTTTTTCATTGAAGAACAAGGTGTAGCAAGTTTTTGTCAAAAATTGGACTTATAAGAACTCCCTTAACAACTTGGATGTATTTTTGAAGATTCAAAAGCATTACAAAAACACGAAAAACGAAAATGAAAAATTATGAATTAATTGTAGAAGCTTTCAAACATAGTGTTTAGAGAAAGTGATTACATATGTCGTGACTTTGCATCAAAAAATTGTCTGACTGGATTTTGGTTATTAGAATGACCTAGCTGATAATTCACCGTTCTATTTTACCTCTTAAATTATACAATCAGGTTTCAATTTTGGAACAGTGTTTATACGCCTGATTTTTGGAAAGATTGGAACTTGTTCTAAATCTTTCATTAGGCACTGGCCTCCCTAACAACACGACAGGTTAGCTACTAATACTGCACGTATTTACACTGAAATATAGTTACTTATAGGTCTCATGTATGTGCACATAATACACATATAAACTGAAAAATGGGTATATTTTTGGAGCAGTTTATTCAAAAATGTATGTAATTAATGTGTGTTGATGGGCAGGCTTTTTTAAGCATTTTGATTAGGTAATTGAGTATTGATACAATACTAGTATGATTGACAACTGTCCTTATCACCAAACAATCAGTGACAAGGTGGACCTTAAATTACAATGCCCCACCTTCTAAAATGTCAATCAAATTGACCACATACAGGGGTTAAAAAATCCACTAGCCCGACGTCCGGGACTACAGCATTTAGGCCTCGGGCAACCAAAACTTGTAACCCAATATGCCCGACGGACTAGTAACAAAAAATTCTTGGCGTTTCCAAAATAGAAAGTGGAAACTCCCCTCATCACCATTCTATCTTAGCCAATCAGATTCGACTACGTCATCCGGGATTCCCAGAATTTGAACTGATTTTGTAAAAGTTTTAAAATAGAACAAATAACTCGGGGGTGGATCCCGTACTTTCAATATCGATTTGTCAGTACACAAAGTACAGGGGGTATTGTACATTGATTATGCAATCAGAGAAATATAATGTAACCTGATTGTACCTCTTTCTGAATAATTTATTGCAATATAAATGTGAATCCCTTTTGACAGCAGAAACCTGACTTTTGTCAGATATAAATTTATAACATGTTATGGACGCCATTTTGTTTTTGTTTACATACTGTGAAGCTGAGACTACTGGTATAGGAGGGGCGTAAAAAGGGAGGGGTATCTGCACGGTAGAACGCGAAATAAAATTGCCATTTCACGTTCATCGAACAATTAAAAATTTCTTGCACGTTGATCTTTTTACCGATTTCACGAAACACGGTGAATAACGAACCTTTTTTCACGGCTGCACGTGAAATAAAAATGGAAAAACACGTTGCACGAAAATAACCCTTTACCACCCTCTTATAGGAGTCTCAGTGTGAAGCCTCCAGAACCAAAACCTAAACATTAACAGTCTTCAGAAAACTTAAACTTGATGCAATAATATTTCATCAATCATGATTATCTTCATTTATATTCAAATTAATTCGATTTTTGAAGTAATAAAATTTATAACAAATACAATTTCAGTTTAGAGACTGTGCTCAGTTTGTTATCTATTTATAGCCCACAATTAGCTTACCTAATAAATAAATTTAAATATGTGGATATGACTGTACTTCGTTTATAAAACAATTATAAAAGACACAAACTCTGGAAGGTGATATTTATTCATATAAATATTTGAGGTCATTTGATTTATTTAAATAAATAGAACTTTAAAAGATAAACTGAAAACAAATATGAGCATTACATACAACCAGCTGGTAATTCTTTTACACAAACGTGATGATTTATCTGATAAAAATCACTCCAATCCTCTTTTATATAACCATGTATAGCAGTGGTCAAGACTTGTGCCATCTCGGGATTTGGTCAACTCATTATTACAGAATATTCAATTATCGATTAATTGAATATATCTGCTAATGGGATATATTTTTGCTGACATAAGTTTGGGTATCCAATTTGCAAAGATCTACTGTACAACGGATAAAAATTGTTAAGTTTATAGAATTCATTGTATATTGCAGTAAACTCTGAATTTGTAAGGCATACTCGGGCGAGCAGGTCAATTTTGTTTGGCTAGTAGTTTTTCCAACAGGGCTAGTAAAATCCTGCTACCAATTAGCCCTGGGCTAGTGAGCTATAACAAAATTTCTTAACCCCTGACATAACTTATCAACATCAGTGTTACATAATTATAACTACCCAATATACATTTCAATACACAAATATTTGACTTCATAATTGAATACACAAATGTATATATTAGATGTTTGATATATAAGGATGATAGATAAGATTTATTTCTTGCCTATTACTTTTGATCTACTTTACATAAAATGATTCTGTAAATTATATCTGAAAGATAAATGATAAATTAAGGATTAACATGATCTTTAAAAAAAAAATAATATAAAAATAACATATGAATATAAAAAAGGTATTCAAGTTAAGGCCTATAATTTACTTGATAAATTTCCAAGAATCATCTGTAATAAATCAACAATTTAGGTTAGTTTGTTTTTTTTAATCAGAAATTGGCTTGAAACAGTTTTAAAATTTTAAAACTTTTAATCATAACAAACCATTTTTTATTGTCCAGTTTGCAACTTTAGCTCGACATAGGGATAGTGATCCTGCGATGGCGGCGGCGGCAGTGTTAGCTAACTTTTTAAAAGCTTTATATTTTAGAAAATGGAAGACATGGATGCTTCATACGTTGTATTTAGATGCCTCATGTTACAAAGTTTCCGTCAGTCACATGTCCAATGTCCTTGACCTCATTTTCATGGTTCAGTGACTACTTGAAAAAAAAGTTAACATTTTATGTAATGTTCAATTCTCTCTCTTTTATAAGTAATAAGATAACTATATTTGGTATGTGCGTACCTTGCAAGGTCCTCATGCCCTTCAGACAGTTTTCACTTGACCTCCACCTCATTTCATGGATCAGTGATCAAGGTTAAGTTTTGGTGGTCAAGTCCATATCTCAGATACTATAAGTAATAGGTCTTGTGTATTCGTTGTATAGAAGGACTGTAAGGTGTACATGTCCAACTGGCAGGTGTCCTCTGACCTTGACCTCATTTTCATGCTTCAGTGGATATAGTTAAGTTTTTGTGTTTTGGTCTGTTTTACTCATACTGTATGTAATATGTCTACCAAATTTGATGTATGGAATGATTGTAAGGTGTACATGTCTAGCTGGCAGGTGTCATCTGACCTTGACCTCATTTTCATGGTTCATTGGTCAAAGTTAAGTTTTTGAGTTTTGGTCTTTTTTTCTAATACTATATGCAATGGGTCACCTATTATATGATGTATGGAAATATTTTATGATCTTTACGTCAGCCTCTCAGGTTTTTTTCACCTTGACCTCCTTTTCACAGTTCATTGCACAGTGTTAACTTTTGTGTTTTGGTCAGTTTTTTTAAACTATAAGCAATAGGTCAACTATATTTGTTGTATGGAAGAATAATAATACAATTTTAGCTGTGCATGTCTGTCTGGCATCATTCATCTTACCTTGACCTCATTTTCATATGGTTCATTGCTCAATGTTGAGTTTTCTTGATAAATGTTAAGTTTGTCACTTTATGTGACAGTTGTAACCATGGTAATAAAACTTTATATTTAGGACTATCAACATAATATCAATGATTAGTAAAGAAGGCGAGACATTTCAGTGTGTACACTCTTGTTGATTTATTCCCCATCAATCATTATGTCTATTTTAGTCATATAAGAAGTGAATATATATTTTTGCTATCAAGAAAAATCTTCATTTCAATAAAATAAGTTTTTAAATTTGTTTACATTGAAAAAGTAGAATTTCAATGCCCTGTGCTGAATAAATACTTTATAAATTGATCAAAAGGCACTCTAATTCTTCAATGTTAATTCAACTAACAAAATGCCCCAAAACAACATTTTTAGATTATTTTTGTTGACACCTTAAATTTCTTAGCTGTTGGTCTAGAACTTATGTCTTACAAGGAATTGGTAACATTTACTAGAAGAGTTTTTGATTTGCATTTGTCTTTTTTGTTTTTTTCAAAACATTTTCAAAAAAGTCAACATTATTTGGATAAGATATAAACTGTAGTTTAAATAAAATTGTGCAAATTAAGAGACCCATATTATTTAATTTGAGCTCATTTTATCTTCATACTGGAAAAGCACTTTGATTGTTTATTATATCACGGGGGGAAAGGAAAAACATGGAATTTAATGCAAAATATTATTTGTCGCCAGCTGGGCTATCAGGATGATAAATTTATTCGCCCAGCTGAAAATTTGGTCGCATTGAGTGACTGGGCGACTGTTAAGTTTAGTCCCTGGTATAGTTTTAGTTGTTAAGCATGTTCCAACAAACAGCACTGGTATTGTAGTCTAATGCTATAATTCAAACAATGTATTTTTTAAAACACATTATTTTTTAATATTATTTTTTCAGAGTTTGAAGAGGATATTCAGTAATGTATCATCACAGCTGGTGACGATAGCAGAGAACAGGTACCTAACATGGATTTTATTATTATTAAATTAAAACATAACTTAATATATAATGTTACAGTTATAAAAAGAAAGAAAGGATATTGAGTACCGTATCCCTTCTCAGAGGGGTATCCATCCATGATACAAAAACTGAATATGCACAGCAAAAAACCCAAAAAGCAAAGGAACAGTGCATTTATTGCTGATCTTCATCTCAAATACACAGTGAGACGTTCAACATGGAGCAAAAAAACTTAATCTGCCCACAAGTGAACATTAATGGTCCTTAATCCTGTGCTATCCTTTATTTTGGCAATATTGCAGAGGATAATTTTTTCTCACAACATATTTATGACATATTTATACTTTAATAATCAATTTGATTTGTACTGATTGATATTAAAGTTTGGGAAATCATGTTTTATTTATCAATTGAAATTGCATTGAAAAAGCTTGCAGTAACTTTTCAACTACTTTTTGTCTATCATCAAAGAAAGTAACAGAAGGAAGAATTGGACTACCATTTTAAAAAAAGTTCTCCTTTTATTTATAAAACAAATCTATATTGTGTATTTTTATTTTGACCATTTTTTAAAATTATTTTTCATACCATGCTACTCACTATAGAAAATTGTCACTAGAAAAGAAGGGAGCACTAGCTGTTGGCTATGTTAAGGGCATACAATACAGTTACAGGGGAGGTAATGACGTTGCTAACATAAATTGTTTTTAATGTACTATGAATCATCGGGAAAAGATTCAGTTTTCGACTGATTTTTATCATTCAAGCTTATTTAACTTAAAAAGGAGTTCATCAGCCCTCTTTTTTAAAATGCCATTTGGTTTGATTACATGAGAAGATTGTGTGTGCTGATTTTCATGAAAATGTAAATAGTGCAATTTTTTTAAATTTGATAAATGTACAGCAATTTTTTTTGTTATTTTCTACATTCATGAACTTTTGATAAATATGAGTTTTTTCTGAATAAAAAATGTATAATTTTTTTTGTGTATGCCCTTAACATCAAGAGACTAACAGCTTATAAATTGTCTTTCAATCTTCGATGAGATTGTAGCTGAGAAACATCCTCTCATTTGAAAAACCATTAACCTAAGTTTAGTTAAAATGGGAGTGAAGTCATATGAAGCAAATATTGTAGAAGTCCTATATAAAAAGCGCAAATGTCCTATAAATTGAAGCCAAATTAGAGGTTTGCCGCTATTTCATGGTCCACTAAACATAGTAAATGATGGTGCAAGTGGAGTTGTAACTTTTAGGTCAAGGTAGTTTTTGATGAAATTGAGGTCCAATCAACTTGAAACTTAGTACACATGTTCCCTATGATATGATCTTTCTAATTTTACTGCAAAAATTGGTCTCGTTATCTCGGTCCAATGAACATAGAAAATGAAAGTGCGAGTGAGGCATCTGTGTACTAAGAACACATATTTGTTCTGATATTATAAATATCATTATATTTATCATTTCAGTAAATTTATGCTAGAGACTCCAATGAGAAACTATAAAATAGCTGGCGATGTTTTGAACAATTTATACAATACTTGGGGATGAGAAAAGCCTCCTTTGTTTGGCTGCAGTGGAAATTTTATGCATTTCTGTTGACTGGTTCGCAAAATGTTTAGCCTTAAGAGAGTCACAGGGTGACAAAGGAACCTATACAAATCATCTTACATGTTATCAACTTCACAGAGATAAAATCAAGAGTACATTGATAAATGAACAGTATTATGGCCATGAAGTCTTTTTCCTGAAGGTAATATATTGCTAACAAAACATCTTTAACAATACAAACATATGATAAAGATTTCTGAATGAACACTATTTATAATTTAAATGAACAGAATTTTCCATGCAAAGAAGGCATTGAAAAAATTCAGAATTATATTTTTGTCCAGAAAATTTGTTTTAGAAAATTTAACAGGCTTTTACAGTTTATTTTACTGTGGAACATAATATTTTTACAAAATGAGTAGTTTTTTTTACTTTGCGTCCGGCGTTCGTCGTCGTCGTCATCGTCCGTCGTCGTCTGTCGTCCGTCGTCGTTAACTTTTACAAAAATCTTCTCCTCTGAAACTACTGGGCCAAATTAAACCAAACTTGGCCACACTCATCATTGGGGTATCTAGTTTAAAAAATGTGTGGCGTGTGACCCCGCCAACCAAGATGGCCGCCATGGCTAAAAATAGAACATAGGGGTAAAATGCAGTTTTTGGCTTATAACTTAAAAACCAAAGCATTTAGAGCAAATCTGACAGGGGGTAAAATTGTTTATCAGGTCAAGATCTATCTGCCCTCATATTTTCAGATGAATCGGACAACCCGTTGTTGGGTTGCTGCCCCTGAACTGGTAATTTTAGGGAATTTTTGCTATTTTTGGTTATTATCTTGAATAATATTATAGATAGAGATAAACTGTAAACAGCAATAATGTTCAGCAAAGTAAGATTTACAAATAAGTCAACATGACCAAAATGGTCAGTTGACCCATTTAGGAGTTATTGCCCTTTATAGTCAATTTTTAACCATTTTTCGTAAATCTTACTTATCTTTTACAAAAATCTTCTCCTCTGAAACTACTGGACCAAATTGAACCAAACTTGGCCACAATCATTATTTGGGTATCTAGTTTAAAAAATTAGTGGCATGACCCGGCCAACCAACCAAGATGGCCACCACAGCTAAAAATAGAACATAGGGTAAAATTCAGTTTTTGGCTTATAACTCAAAAACCAAAGCATTTAGAGCAAATCTGACTGAAGTAAAATTGTTTATCAGATCAAGATCTATCTGCCCTGAAATTTTCAGATGAATCGGACAACCCGTTGTTCGGTTGCTGCCTCTGAATTGGTAATTTTAAGGAAATTTTGCTGTTTTTTGTTATCTTGAATATTATTATAGATAGAGATAAACTGTAAACAGCAATAATGTTCAACAAAGTAAGATTTACAAATAAGTGTCATGACCGAAATGGTCAGTTGACCCCTTTAGGAGTTATTGCCCTTTATAGTCAATTTTTAACCATTTTTCTTAAATCTTAGTAATCTTTTACAAAAATCTTCTCCTCTAAAACTACTGGACCAAATTAAACCAAACTTGGCCACAATCATTATTGGGTTATCTAGTTTAAAAAATGTGTGGCATGACCCGGCCAACCAACCAAGATGGCCGCCACAGCTAAAAATAGAACATAGGGGTAAAATTCAGTTTTTGGCTTATGACTCAAAAACCAAAGCATTTAGAGCAAATCTGACATGAAGTAAAATTGTTTATCAGGTCAAGATCTATCTGCCCTGCAATTTTCAGATGAATCGGACAACCCGTTGTTTGGTTGCTGCCTCTGAATTGGTAATTTTAAGGAAATTTTGCTGTTTTTTGTTATCTTGAATATTATTATAGATAGAGATAAACTGTAAACAGCAATATTGTTCAACAAAGTAAGATTTACAAATAAGTGTTCATGACCGAAATGGTCAGTTGACCCCTTTAGGAGTTATTGCCCTTTATAGTCAATTTTTAACCATTTTTAGCTCACCTGGCCCGAAGGGCCAAGTGAGCTTTTCCCATCACTTTGCGTCCGGCGTCCGTTGTCGTCGTCGTCCGTCGTCGTTAACTTTTACAAAAATTTTCTCCTGAAACTACTGGGCCAAATTAAACCAAACTTGGCCACAATCATCATTGGGGTATCTAGTTTAAAAAATGTGTGGCGTGACCCCGCCAACCAACCAAGATGGCCGCCATGGCTAAAAGTAGAACATAGGGGTAAAATGCAGTTTTTGGCTTATAACTCAAAAACCAAAGCATTTAGAGCAAATCTGACATGGGGTAAAATTGTTTATCAGGTCAAGATCTATCTGCCCTGAAATTTTCAGATGAATCAGACAACCCGTTGTTGGGTTGCTGCCCCTGAATATGTAATTTTAAGGAAATTTTGCTGTTTTTGGTTATTATCTTGAATATTATTATAGATAAAGATAAACTGTAAACAGCAATAATGTTCAGCAAAGTAAGATTTACAAATAAGTCAACATGACCGAAATGGTCAGTTGACCCCTTTAGGAGTTATTGCCCTTTATAGTAAATTTTTAACCATTTTTCGTAAATCTTAGTAATCTATTACAAAAATCTTCTCCTCTGAAACTACTGGGCCAAGTTCATTATAGATAGAGATAATTGTAAGCAGCAAGAATGTTCAGTAAAGTAAGATGTACATCACCAAAACACAATTTTGTCATGAATCCATCTGCGTCCTTTGTTTAATATTCACATAGACCAAGGTGAGTGACACAGGCTCTTTAGAGCCTCTAGTTTAATAAACTCTACATATATATGCTACCATTTTGATTATGGCTTAATGGGATTAACATATTTGATGTTTTCTTACATGTCTATTGCTTCTAGCTTTGGAATAAAGCATTAACATTAAAGATACCAGAGGGTAAAATCAGAGACAACTTTTTGAATTTCATGAAAGACAACTTGGAGTCTTGCCTTGACAGGAGATCAGTAGTAAGTATTTATTTAAACAAATAATAATGGTACTTATTTGTAGGAAGCACTCACAAAATCACAAGATTGTAATTTTGATACTAAATAATCAATATAAAACAACTCATAATAGGGTATAAAAAGGATACAAATCAATTATGAATTTGGAGTAATGATTTACGAAAATATTTTTTTTAAACAGGATATGTGTTGTAAAATTAAATCCACTTAAATTCTTTAAGAAAAAAGGAGTTGATGAATGCTTTATATTTTTAATTTCTTATGAAAGTTGCTCCATTCATTTATGAATTATATGAGTAACTCTTTTTCCATTTAATTTCCTTAGAGTTTGTATGAAAAAAACAATTTGCTTCTCTGCTATTTCATAGATTTTATAATGTCTGACCTGCTGCATTGTTTTATTTTTGGTCATAAACACATGACTAATATGTTGTTTTTCAAATGCATAACAGTAATGTTTTGTTTGATGTGAAGAACTTATATTATACATTTTAGGTTTAAGATAATAAAGATTTGTTTAACTTTTTGCAGGGCACTGAAGTAAAACTGATAGAAATTTACTGTGAAAACATAGAACTGTTTGGTGATAGCATGCAAGAGATTTTGAGTAAATTAGCATACAAAGTAAGTACATAAGACATTTTGCTGGTGTCTATTTTAACATTAGCTAGAAAAGTATTTTAGTAGGTGATTTAACAAAAAAATAATATTTAATGTCAATTTTTATGGGTACTATTATTGAATTGAATGTACAGAGTCAGAGTATAGATTTAGGTTGAGACCAATGCCATAAAACAAATCTTGTTATATTATACGACCATTATTGTTATGACTTAGTATAGACATTCTCGTAGAAAAGTGATGGGTAAAAAAATTGGCATGTTTCAGTTTGCCACTTAAACTACCTGAATTAGTTTTCTTCTACATGAAAGGCTTATGAAAAATTCCTATTTTTTTTTTTTTTTTTTTTTTTTTTTATCTCATCTGTGATTTTATATATTATCACTTTTACACAATTGGATTATTGGCATAAGGGTGCAAATAGGAATGGGAGAAACAAGTTTGTGTTTAACAAACTTTTTGACAGTAGATCTGTAATACTTTCATACCATTAAAATAAAGAATCAGTTTCATTGGAACTAAACTTGAATACACGATAATAAAGGGGAAATGGGAGAATGAAATGTAATATAGCAGCCCAGCAATAGAAAAAAATACTTTAAAAGTTCAACATACAACCTTCAACATATATGGTTCTCAAGCCAATGTAAAAACTAAGATAACAGTTCATTTTTTATAGATTTAAATATCTTTGCCTTCAGATACAAATATTTACTTCAATTAGAGAACCAACAAGACAACAAATATTAATCTTTTTTTTAATAACTTTTAGGCTGTTGAAAAAGGTAGCAGTTTGTACTTTGGTACCAGTATTAGGGGGGCAGCACTGATGAGATTTGGTACTCTACTTTCTCAAGTATTTGAAAGGAGTATGGATTTGCATCAACTGAGTGACCAACACAAAATATTGGACTATACCTTGAACTGGGCACCATTTTCTACACATGTGAAAATATTTTGTAAGCTTGATATTTAATGTGTACTGTGAGGGTGAAAAACATTGAAAAGATCTTATTGATTATTAAAGGGAAACTTCGCAAAAAAATCAAAAATTGATATTATGTCCATTCTATATAGAAATGCTCAAATTTATAGATATTAAAGTTTTATTCCGCTAGATAAGAGATCACCATCGATTTTAAATTTAGAGTATCAATTCTCTGCGTTCCGCCATTTTGTCGTCTTCCCCGATGAAAAATCACGATATGTCTATAAACCACGAAGGACCAAAACTACAGTAACCGATGTAGTCGTAATTGCGTGTCGATATCTTGTCAATCGTACGGTTGTTTTATCTGACAAACTAACTTGATACGGAAAATGTTCTTATTTTTTTTTTAAAAACCACAGTCTGTTATTTTTAAACTGTTAATATTGGAATTAGTTAAAAAGTCAAAGTTTAAATCATAAATAAGTGTTCCGTGAAAACTGTTTTTGTAAATCTAATTCGTTTATAATTCTTTAAAGCAAGGATTGTTTAAAGTAATAAATTTTATTCAAATAAATTTGGATCTTCCCTATCTGATCACCAGCATGACTAAAGGTATTACTCCCAAAGGTATTGTGAGGGGTGTGAGGTGACACGTCCAGGTATTCAAGCGATTTCCTGTCGGGCTTGCAAGTTCATGCATCGTTTCACTTCTGTAGGTATTGATCAGTGTACACGGCCGATAACTTATAACTCTCCATTTTGAACTATCAGGTGTATAATATACATCTCTGTCTTGCGTGTCCTAAAGTGATATAATATACTAGTCATTACTAAACTCATACGCTTGTTTATAAATAACATTACTGGTGTAAAGAATATTATTTATAAAAATATAAATAATACCAAAAAAAAAAAAAGATTTGAGAAAATAAAAATCTATTTACATTTTTTTTTCCAAGGTTTAATTTGGGAAAATGTAATATATACTCGTTGTCAATAGTAAAGGACAGATTGGAACATACCAGAAATATTGGTTTAAAAAAATGTATGCACTTGTCGACGATTCATTTCTACGCCTGGATAGAAAGTTACGGAGCTATATTGCAATTTAAAATATATACATGTATACATTGAACATAAGAAAGAAACATACATTTTGTGTAAATTGGGGTAACAGTTTTGTAAATAGACTAGTCCACGAATGCCAACAGTATGTAATCATCGAATTCGATAGACTATTGTATACCAAAAGAAGAAGAAGAAGAAGAAGTAGAGGACCAATTTGATTTAAATACAGGTCGATATAATAACTTGCTTCGGTTCATCGAAGTTATGAACATAGTAAAATCACAAATGTATATATATCAATTAGATCGTTCTCCAATAAAGGAAGAAATTCGACATCATCACAATTGTTCCGACATTCATGTAAAACATATGCAACTGGACGTACACTAATAAACCCCAAGGGATGTGAAAATTTTCTAGGAAAACTTTTGAGTATTAAAGTTTCAAATTGATTTCGGCAATTATTTTCTTTCTTGATATTCAATGACAGCAATTTAAAGAATAAACTACTTGTCCGCTTTAGGGGTATTCTTGCCAGTTGAACAGACTTATAATTACATTCAAAAATAGGGAAATTAAGATGACATTAAATTCGTTGTCTTTTTTTTTAAACATCGTTGGTCAAATAGCTAAAGTATTATTCGTTGTGAGAAGAAGACTATTTTAATATAAGGACGCTCCCGATTATGAATAAATGTGGTTGACGTTTTTCACACTTGAAAAGAAATTCTATTCGTAATTTTTCGATTCCATTCCAAGAGGATCCTTAAATTTCCTGTCAATTTTTTAAAACATCTTTTTTTTCAAATAGCTGAAGTATTCATGCATGCGTTGTGAGATTTAAAATATTTTGATGAGAACATTAATTCCTAAATAGGTAAATAAAGATCGCTTTGGATGGACTAAATTATATAATTGCAATCTGTTTGAAATATTAAAGGTTGGCGATTTTAATTTAAAAAGGTACAATTTTTAGTTCATACACTCGTGTTTAGAAGGCTATTTTTATTTATAAATTTATTCAATTAAAATAATTCAGTATTTTATCGTTACAAAACTAATCAGAAGTCATAATTCATTTAAAAGTGAGCTTAATGCAAAATTTATAAAAATATACAACAGCTATCCAGTTATTGTGCGACCTTATTTCTCCCGTAAATTCATTTTAATTCTTTTTCTTACATTTCTGTGTCTATAACTATAACTGACTCCCGTATATTATTCATACGAAATGTTGTTCACACCTGAAATGCTGAACCGTGACGCCTAGGTGTCACTGAATGAAGATCAAAAGATTAGAATTACATAATGCTAATCTTTTAATTACCTTGAGTTTAACTACGCATTCAACATTCAATAAGTGTCACAAATTAATACACATTTAATTTCCACAGTACAAGCAAGTGAAAATGTTTTCTGGAATGAAGCAAAAAGTTCAGAATACAAACATGTATTTTTTAATACACTATCGATCGTGTCAGTTTCATATGTTTGTTTAAAGTATTTGAAGAAAAAAAATCATAAAAATGTTCTATTGTATTATTTACTTTAATTACTGGAATTCGTATAAAAAATCCACACATGAATCCTACAATCTAATTTGAAAAGTTGCATGGCTATCACTTACTTTTCTTGGGTTAATAGCTGCACCAAAAGTCGTCGATGCGCTTTAAATAGCATTATTAGATGGTTAACGAACAAGACTTAAATGAGATTAATTTCACTCCCGGCATGCTCAAAGACTTAAACTACGTCACATAAGTCAGGAAGTTTGATAAAATAAAATTAATAATTCCCAATTTTCTCCTTTATTACTTTTCATATCGAAATAAAACTTGGTGAATATGTTTTTTATGGTATTATGAACATAATAAGATGAAAAGTGAAAAATCGTGAATTATCCCTTTAAGGTCATGACTGCTACTTTGCGAATGTAAACGAAAAAAATGTATTTCTGTATGAACCTTGATTTAGACAGTCACCAATCATACACAGTTTCTTTAGAGTTTTGTCTTTGAAGTTGTTAAAAAAACAAAATTTTCAGAAATTTTACATTGTTGTTTTTAAATTTTAATTGTTGATTCTATTGTTAATTCATTTGGGGCAGCAAAAAGAACAACCACACATTAATTAAAAATATTTTGTATTACATTTTGCTTAACAGAGTAGATTATTATTTTAACCCTTTCCTCCATGATGACGCCTTTTGACGCCAACCCCTTACTCCATAATGACACCTTTTGACACCTGTGTAGTACTTTTAAGTTGAAACACTTTTTCTACAAAACGTCTGCATCAGACTTAATAAAATTTGTATCCAATATGAAAAGGATATTCATTAGAAAAGTATGCAAAAAAAAAAAATCCATTGAGGAAAGGGTTAAACATAAAAATATTTTATTATAAAATTAAGATTTTTTACTTATATGTTCAGATCATGAAGAATATTCCAAATCCTTGAGTAGTACCAGTTCAGCTTTAATGAGTTCTTTTGTTGAAGTCATAAAACAAGCTTCTGAGGCTTTAGCACATGGTCAGATTTTAATACAAGATTTACAGACAATTCTGGGAAAAGTTGATCATTTCAAATCTGTTGTTGCTGAAATTAAAGACAATCCCATCAGGCCTGATTACCTTATTGCAACACTAGCACTTAGGGAGAAAGAACTTTATGGCTACCAAACAACATTGAAGATAGTTCAGGACTTTGTTTACATGTGTACAAGATTTAAAGGTAAAATTATAAATCTTAAGCTTGGCGCCAACAATTTTAATAGTGCGGTAGGTCCTGGATTTATGTTTTTTAAATAAAATTTCATGGAGAATTTTTCCTGTCATAAGTTGATTATTTATGTCTGCAACATTTTGCCATTATTTCACTATTTCACATTTAGATAAAGATATTGTAATGCAGGCTGCTACTATTCAATGAAAACAGAATTAACAAAAAACTGCATGGTTTACATACCGTACTAAAACTAGTTATATTGGCACTTTTTTCATGACTCTTTTTTTTATTTTGATGAATTTGTTGTAACAGGCTAATTTGAGCATTATGATTAACAAAAGATATTGTATCATCTGCAAATTAAGTACTTATACATTGAATGTGTGCTCTTTTTCTGTAGGTGTTGGCAGTGTCAACAATTGTTAAGTTTGTTATTACATCTGCAATATAAAGTGTAATACTTTGCCCCTCTGGGTGACCTCATGTGTTTATTTTCTTTGCACAGGTAATACTCGAAAATTGGAAGATAAAATTAAATGTTTTGAAAAGCTAGAAAATGTTAGTTTGAACTTATTATGTAAAGTTGCAATGCTGAACGAGACCAAACATCCTGAGGAGTATCAACCAACAGTTATTGCATTTGACTTGGAAGAACATGTTGTTCAGACAATACCACATGTACTAAAATGTGGTCAGGGGCTTCTATTTATAACCTTATGGGATAGAAGAGGAAATGAATTAGCAAAACAGAAAGGAAAATCTTTAGATGTGGATGAAATATTGACAGAAGTTTGGGAACCAACATACAAATTTTGGGATGATTTGTGTACCAGATTGAAAAATGGTGATTTGAAATTTTCTGAATTTGAGAAATATTTCAAGACAACAGATATGGAAACTTTGAGAAATGAACTAATGAAATTGTGTCAGGATGGAAACACAAAATGGATTGATGTTAGGTTGGATCAACTTGAAAAATACAGAAATCTGCAAAGTTGCTTATTTGGTGCAAGAACTATAATGGAAGTGGTCAAGGAATTTGAATTGACCGGAAATTTTAACCAGATTTTGGAAATACTTAAATTAGTAAGTTTATTTTGTATTCTGATTTGCATACACCTACTTTCTGTTTGATATTCTTGGAATTATGATTTGGGGTATGCAAAGCACGACATTCTATGCATTCTTATTTTTTTAATAGAAAATAGAGGTTTTTTTCTTTTCAATTTCCAATAATACATGAAGTACAGCATATTGCCATAAATTAATCAACTTTTTTAATGGACGCCAAAAAGAATTAAAATGTTAAATGAACTTTAAATATAAACTGATCTCACAATACAAGTTTTATACTTTTGATATTTTGTTATGCAACCCCTCTGAACTAGAACTTGTCTACAGCGATGTGGAATGCTTGAATAAAAATCACAATTTTCGAAGATAAGTTTGAGTAATCCCCCTTTGAACAGATTTTACTGCTTTTACATCACACAACATTGATAATGACGTTCTTAAAAGTCAGGCAAAAAAAATCATCACCCAGCGCCATTAAAAAAGTTGACTCAATCAAGGCACCACTCTATATATAACAATAGTGTTTAACATGGAGTCTTTTAAAAATTTGCTGAACATTGGATTTTGGTTGTAATGATGTTAACCTTTTTTGTAGACTGGTGATGCAGATACAAAAATGAATACATTAGATGACAACATGATGAAAACCTGTAAAATATTAACAGGAATTGATGAAGTAAAAGCAAACAGTCTGAGAACATTTATTTCCTGTAAACCTCTGGTAGTGTGGTTACGAGAAACTATGCCTTGTAAGTTTATAGTGTACTGTTGAATCATTATTATTCACGGGATATCAAACATTTTATATGTTAGATAATTGATGTGAAATTACATATGAATATGGTAAATAATTCGATGGACTTCATAACAATTCCAATAAACAAACTGTCGAAAGCAAGAAAATGAAGTAACACACACAACAGAATGTATCTCAAGAATAGATACACCCATACCTGCCAACTGTCACTATTTGCGGGGGATTTCCCCTATGGAGGCTCCCAAATTGAAATTTTTAAAGAGCAATAATGTCCACAATTGTAACAAAACAATTAATCTTACAATGAATTGAGGCTTATAAAAGTATGAAGAAGCCAAAAAACAACATTACACTGTATTTGAAGGCCCCCTTAATGGTTTTTAAGGAGTATGGCAGCCATCTTGCACGCAAGACCCCCATGGGCATTTTGAAAACTTGGCAGGTATGTACACCCTAACTGTCAAAATATAAGAATTTACATTTTATTATTTTTAATCAACAAAAATAAATACAATTATTGTCTGATTTTAGCTGGGCTAAAGGAACTTAAAGTGTTTGTGGACCTTGCTAGTATATCAGCTGGTGAAGGGGACTATGAGATTGACAAGGTCAACTGTCTTCACTCAGCCACTACTGGATATAGTCCACTGATATTCAGTCTAGACCATAATTGTGATGCTGCAGATTTCCTTCATAGGTGTGAAGAAGTTTGGAAGGAGCTGAAAGCTGACACAAATCTCCCAGAGAAATTGGTAAGATGTTTCATGAATAAATTTGTAGACATGCATAAACTATATGTAAATATGCTGTCTAACTTCTATAAAAAGATTTTTTTTTTTTTATAAATATCAATATTTATATCACTCTTTATTTCATTCATCAACATTACTGATACACAATTTATAAAACTGCAATCTAATTAAAATAGTTTTCTCTGCACTTGCTCCTCCTTTTAGTTGCGTGACATATAAACAGCTGAACGAAAATTAGGAGCAAGTGCAGAGAACTAACTTTGATTAGATTGATAAAACTACAATTATTAATGAATTAAGAAGAATACTTATAAACAAAAGAATGGTAACAATATTTCTATTCTTGTAACTTTGTCTTTCAGAATAGGTCATGCAATTTATGACCAGTAGAATAATTTTGATGAATCAAACACCCCATTTAATATTTAATATAAGCATGCAGATGCCGACAGATGTCGGTCTTGTCTTATTATGGTGTTGTGTTTCTTGTAGTGTTGTTCTTTTGACAATTATATATTATGTAGCGTACAATAATTATAAAACATTAAGTAAAAATGTTTGTCACTAATAAAGACATACATTCTATTTTGTTGAATTTTTTCATCCTTATCTTGTGATTTTTTTTAGGTTGACACACAAAGACAACTTGACTGGTTGAAATCAGTAAAACAGACTCATGGATCTGTAGAAGTTACCTCCCTTGCTCAAGCAGAAGCCATCAATACAAATGGAATCTATCAAGTAGGAAACCTAAAGAAAACTGCCACAATTAAAAATCCTGTGAGTATCAACAATTTCAAGGACCATATATTTGACACATTTTTTAATGTATTCAAAAATTATTCTCTTTAGATGATAACAAAAGGGAAATGCCCACAAAACCATTTAAGACACCCTGAATTAAGTATATTACTGTCTTTGCTGTCTTCTCTTTAGATGATAACAAAAGGGAAAAGCCCACAAAACCATTTAAGACACCCTGAATTAAGTATATTACTGTCTTTGCTGTCTTTTCTAAAGAAAGTATTTTCAAAGAAAATTTCGGTGTGTAAATAAATTTGAAAAGGGATTAAATAATAGTGTTTTTTTTTATTATCTAAAGTTGATACATTACTTCAACAACCATTTTGTGTATTTCTTTGCTTCACGTTTTGGTGAATATGTGAAATGCACAAGACTGTTTTATAGACTAAATAACAGCAGTTTCAAAAAGGGGGAAGGAATGCTAATACATTTTTGCCTCATAATATTTATTTTCATATGTACTCTTTGATTAACATGTAATTTTAACAAAGAGTTTTATTATTTTATTCTTATATTTTTATATTTTTAAGACATTGGGTGAGGTGTTAGAATTAAGAGTAACAGAAGCAGAAGGACAACGTCTTCAGAGAAACCAATACAAGTATGAACAGCTTCATGACCTACAGTCACGTCTCATGCTGGTGGCAGGAAAAGCTGAAAAAGGCAAAGATGATGTAGACAGATTTATGTTGGTATGAGCTCTTGTTCAGTAGCTTGAAAGATGCTTGAACTCAATAGTAGAGTGATGGAAAGATCAGTTTAATTAACATTGAACTATTTTTATCCAGAAATTAAGTTAAATTGGGAATAAAGTTTGAGTAATGTTTTAATATTTGATACGTGTTGTTTTTATGTATTTTAATTCTATGGTTAATTCTGTCTCAGTTTTATCATATGCTATTTAAAAATACCAGTGTTAAGGCCAAAATTGCTGATGTGAAACGCAATCAATCCTAAAATATAGTCCTCTGAAGTTGTTTTACCATACTAGTATTAATTTCAACACTTTATTTATTTGTGAATATTTCTTAATGATTTTCAGTATTGATACTTGAATTGCTATTGGAGAACTGAAGGAAATTTGTAAAGTCAGCTGAAATTGTTTCAACTTATTTATGAATATATTGGTTTCAGAACTTAACATTTATTTAATCATGAGATTAAAATTTCATTGATTGATATCGAACTGTCAAATTACAAGAACATTTGTTGATGCATGATGCATGATCATTTTCGAGTGTAAATTTTGTATGCTGATATTTTTTTATTATTCCAGATTTTAGACTCTGTGGTTAGACTTGGAAACATCTACACAAAGCTGGTAGCAGAAGGCTGTGTTCTTTTCTCACAGTGGCATGTCAAATTCCTTTGCGACAAAACAAGGAAAGCCTGCGCTTTTATCAATTTTGGATTCGGGGAAGATAAACACACCCTAAAAGGGAGAATCGACGATACAAATGAAGATGTCAGCTCCATAATTCCAAAACTAGCAAAATTTCTTGAACAGTGTCACAAAAAATGGCTGGATTATATTGATGAAAGGAGAGAAAAATATTACTTGTTGAATTTCTTCACAGTAGACCAAATGGTCATTCTACAACAGGAACTGGTCAAACTAGGGACAGAAGTTGAACCTTCAGTTCTCATATACCCTATGTTGTCTGCTGTAAAACAGGGCTGTACAAAGGAAGATCTTGTGAGAGCCATGTCTACTGCCAAGGATGATGTTGACAAGTTAGATTTTACAGAGAGAAGAACAGATGGAGGAAGAAAATCAAGCTGAAGCAATGGATGCTGAGAATGAAGCAGACGATGTCAAAATTGCTAAATTCTTAGAAGTAATGACGAAATCTTATCCAATAGAATTAGTCAGAGAGGCCCTGAAACATGTTTCTCCAGATGACATTGATGAAGGTTAGTTATGCAAAAAGATCATTTAAGATATTGTCAGAATCTTACATTGGTCATTTGCTAACAAAATACCATTGGCAAGAGAATTTATTAGGATTGGAGCTAGTATTTATGGTTCATTTTTATACGCCAGTCAAAATTTTGACGGGACGTATTATGGTATACACATGTCATCCATCTGTCTGTCTGTCCAGCGTAAACATGTCGCACCATAACTTGAGAACCACTTATCCAAATTTCATGAAACTTAATATAGTTGTTTCTTATGATGGTCAAATGATCTGTATACTTTTTGGTGAAAATAAGATGTAAACTTTTTGAGATAAAGCACTTTATAACTAAAACAGGGATGTGTTTTTTTCACATGGTGCACTGTATCTCAGAAACTATTTATCATTATTGCTTAAAACTTTACACACTTCATAGTAATATTTATCTTATGATCTGACAGTGTATACTTTTTGATGATGATTAAAATTTTTATTAAAGAGTGATTGAGTTTTTTGTAAAAAAAAGGGGGGGAGTTCACATGTTGCGCCGTATCTCAAAAATAATTTATAGTTATTACTTCAAACTTTACACACTACTTAGTTATATTAATCTAAAGATCTGTATACTTTATGGTGATGATTCAAAATTTTATTTTAGAGTTATTGAGTTTTTGTAAAAAAAAAAAGGAGGGGAGGGAGGTTATCATGTGTCACGCTGTATCTCAAAAACCACAAATGATTATTACTTAAAACTTTACACACTTCTTAGTCATATCAATCTAAAGATCTGTATTCTTTTTTGTGATGATTCAAAAGTTTTGTATACAGTTATTGAGTTTTTTGTAAAAAAAAAAGGGGGTGTTTCACATGTTGCCCTGTGTCTCAGAATCAATTTATGATTATTGCATAAAACTTCACACACAAGAAGAGGGGAGTATCATGCGCTCATGGCACAGCTGTTTATTCTTTATAACTTCAATTTCAACTAGAATTCAATTTGACATCAATATTTATCAATAATATTGTTTGTTAAATTTTTATGGTTTATTCTACTATTGTAAAAAAATCTTGTGAAAGTTCAAAAAGAGGATGCAAAAATTCACTAGGATTGTGTGATAAAAAGAAAGTTGCTATATATATTTTACTTTCCATTGAAGGTTTGGTATGGTGTATGGACAATGAAGAAACATTTATACCAGAAGAACAAGGTAGACAATCCCCAGTTCTGACTGAACCAATTGAGAAAGAGATAAACTACACTGGCTGGACACAAACTGGACAATCACTAGCATCAATAACTGCAAGCCTTGTTAGCCAGCTTGATGTTGAGTCAAAGTAAGAAAATTTCTTAGATGCAGAAATGAAACACAGAAACTTTTTATTCATTCGGAAATTATTTAGATTTGCAATTTACAAATCCTACAATCTGAATCAATTAGAAGACCAAAAATTCATAACATTTAAAATATAGAGTACCAACATATATTTTTTTTGGATAAAAATGAAACATTAATTGGTATTTAATGGAAATAAACTGTACTTTTGTCTGAAAATTTGAATGGTTATGGTATTGATAAATTCATTTTTCTCTCATTAAGAACCTTTAACGTGGTGTGAAAAACAAATGCTTTCATATTCATACAACTCCCTTTTCACTTATGAAATATTTAATAGTTTTTATAAGAATTTAGGGCTACCTATATATGGGAACTGTAATTCCTTGTTTCTGTCAATACTAAGTTGACATTTAATGGGTGTATATATAAACTCATTGAATAGTTTTGAATATATATTGATTTGGTATAAAATGAATTTTGCAGAGAGAATTCAGTTGACAAGTTAGTGAAAGCTTTAGAAGACTTGTGGAACACATTCCTGAACTCTATATCATCCAGTGTATCAGATTATCTTAGTGTGGAACATCTTGGCTTGATTCTCAACAGACTTGCTGAACAAGGTAAAGGAAAAAAAGAAACAATATATAAATTAAAGGAGATGTTAGATATGTGTCAGTGTGACAGCAACTGAACAACACAAACATGACATTTAAAACAATGAACTGTGTCAAATTCTGAATCATTTTGAGTTTAGACAAATCAGTATAATACAAGACAATTTTGACTTTCAAGAGATGTAACCAATGATTATAGGAAAGTGTTTTTATGGAAATCCATAGAATATTTCATAGAAAACCAAGGTAAAATATTAGAAATTGTGAAAAGTGTTAATAAAACATTTTCAACTTTATTTTTAGTAGTATTTATTAGAATATTTTCATCTTTTTAGTGTTCATTGCCAAGATGGTCTACAGTTACTTATGAGTTTTGTCATTGAATAAACTCATGACAAAATCATCTGAATGTTAAATTTTTGTTGGTGGTGCCAAATTTTCAGGAAAAGCTTCAAATTTTCAAAGAATTGTTTGGTGTACTTCTTTATAAGTTGTCATCAAGGTCCCATATTTGTGTAACTAAATATTTTTTTGTTTTTTTCAGAACAACTGATTGTAGACAGAACATTTTTACCCAGCTTCAAGGCAGGAGAACCAAATCTGATTATTTGTCCACAGAGTAAGTCTTTTTAAGGTTTAAAATAATTCTTATATGAATTCAGGTAAAAAAAAAATTGACACATTTTTACAATGGTCTGTTTTACTCATAGATAAGAAACATATTTTTTGTCAATAAATTATGAAAATGAAACAATTTTATGTGAACTCCCCAAAAGAGTAAATGAATAAAGAGAAAGATTGTCAGTCATTTTACGGACAAGTTTATCTGTTCACAACCATGGTTGATATCAAAAGTATTTTATAACTGTTACTTAGAATATTAAAATCCTATTTACACACAGTGAACATGAAGCTAGCTTTTTAGAATTGCTACCTGAATTACTTAGTAAAGCTTAGTCTTTCACTGTTTTTAAAAGCAAGTATCATGGTCACAATGTGTAAATAATTTTTAATAGGTAATGGTTCAAAAAGACTGTTGATGATGTCGTCAGTTGTGATCAGTTATAGTTGGTCAGAAAAGAACTGCAACCTAGACTGACTTTCCACTGAATTAAAATCAGCCCTGTTTTGACTCTTGAAGCAATTATGATTTTATGACCTTTCCTGAAGCAATACTTCCAAATTGACTAAAATTTGATTGATTGGCTATTAACTAACTGCACATTAAATTTCTGTAAAGTGCAAAGTTTCGTCACTGAAATTATATGAAAAATTGCATATTTAAAATTAGTAACATTTTATTTTAGGTGAGATATACAACACTGTTTTATCAGTTTACAGCCATGAAGATGACAGACCACTGCCACAGTCAGATGAAGTGTTACTCTGTACACCACAAACTACACTGGATATGGTAAATATCAATTATTATACCCCAAACTAAGAACTAGCAAATGGAGAAATAGTTCTTGATACATCAGTCAGTAAGTCCATCAGTCCATCAGTCATTTTGTTTCCAGATTCCTACACCAATATTGCATATCAATTTGCCATCATATTTGGATAATTTGTCACATATAAGTATTGGCAATCCCTTTTGATTTTGAGGTCACCAGGTCAAATATTTGGGTAAAATTAATATATAGAAATCTGTGCTTAAAATTGTTTTACAGGTGCTCAATCAAATACTACATATTAGACTGTAACCTTACTTAGATATATGGTCATAATTTAGAACCTTAGAAGAGTTCTTGAATTTCTCCATGGTGGTTCTTGGAAAAAATCTGCTGGTCACTATTATTGTATTGGAAAATACCAAAATGGTGTCGGTTCATTGCAAAATTGTGGTGGTAACAACATTTTAACAACCATTTTTTTGAAAACTTGTTTTTTTGCAGAGTGGAAAGGCTGATGATCACAATGGATGAACAACTTAGACCACCCAGCCACTAAGGCCCCCTCTGGATACTATATTCTACTTTACTATATCCAGTGTAATGTTAAATAAATAGCAACATTTTTTTTGTCCTTTTAGATAGAAATATTTTGGAGGAGATCTTTGTTTGCTAACAACAGTAAAGTACATTGTTTAGTGAATGCTGATCTTTTGGATTATGATGTGAGTGATAGAGGGGAGAGAACTCTGGAAAGACTTATGAAAAATGCTGAAAGCAAAGGTAATAAAAAAGAAGCATGAATATATGATGAAACTGTTGTTATTTCATATAAAAAACATTATATTATACTTAAAAGTTTATGGTGTGTTGGAACTTATTTGTTATTATTTATACAGATTTTCTTGAGATTTATAAAACAAGAATAATAAAAATTTAAGTGGTAGATTGTTTTTCATGCAACACATATGAAAGATTTATGTCATGTGTTTTCATGCTAAAAGGGTGTGATATTCACTGCATTACACGAAAGTAAACAAACATTTAATGTAATATAATTATTTTTAGGTATGTCAGTACTTAAATTTTTTTTGGTTTAAATTGTTATGCATTTGTCATTTCGAGGCCTTTTGCTGACTACATAAAATGGATTTTGCTCATTTTTGAAGGTGGTACACTGACTTATCGTTGTTAATTTCTTCTACCGGTATGTTATTTGGTCTTTTGTGGAGAGTTATCTCATTGGCAATTATACCACATCTTCTTATTTATATATTATATCCTTCTTATACATTCTCATACAAGAAAATGAAGAGTGTGGAAATCAAAATTATTTGTTGTATTTTAGGAATGAAATATAGATTAGTTGTGATCTGTAGCAGTGAGAACGAGTATAAGTCCAGAGTAGTAGCAGCTTTAGACAAGTACCATAGACCACAGTTACCAATAGATGTACCCAATGTTAGAAAATATCTGCTGACAAAACTGAAGGTTGAGAAGTCTACAACAGGAGTAAGACCAGCTTCAGCTGTAGATTTTGAAAGGTTAGGTTATATCATAACTGATAGATATTGTATTGGTTAATGTATTGTTTAACCCATTTAGTATAATGCTTAAGTTAATTTATTCAGTTCTTTTGTTTGAAATATTTTAACTGCATCTTGTATGAAAAAGACTGAATTTCAATATTTTTATTTTTTAAAGAGATTTGATTAAAAAGTTGATCATGTAAATGAGTTGTTTTTTGATTTTACTGTTAAAATGAAAAGGTCATTTTGAGAACAATTCTTTGACTTTTTATAAATTTTTTGCTTCTCTGGCAAAGTTTTTTTTCCTTTAACATCTGTTTATGCTATTTGCTCATATTCATTACTTTTTTTTTTAAAGAGGTACTTCTTAATACATTGATTCTCATTAAATTTACAGATGCAGCGTTAGAATTGTTAAATCTTGGAGAGCAGGGGTTGGAAAGACATTGTACAAGAAGAGAATGGTAGCAGATTTGTATAAACTGGTACCTAACATTCCAAGAAGAATGTCCAGTAATGTCACTATTCCACTCCATGAAAAAGCCATTAATACAAATGACATTATGGACATATTCCTACAAGAGACACTACCTCCACGATGTCATGAGCCAAGGATATTCCATATTGATATTTCACATGAAGTAAGTCTTTCCTTTAGCAAAAAAAATTAAATTAAACAGGGGTGTGGAAATGCTATGCCCGACTCGCCCGACTCGTACATTTGAACAACCGGACAAGTAATTAGTTTTGTTTTGGTTGCCCGTGGACAAGTAAAAAAATATACAAGACAAAGTTCAAATCCAACAAAAACATAAAATTAATTTCAAAACGTTTAAAGATGTTTAATTTATGTAAAAAGAAACCAATGTTCAGCAAGTAAAAACATCAATGTTCATGACGATAAATATTACATGATACCGAAAAAAGATCGATTACCAAAATAAATAAAAATAAGTATGCAAACCCGAGTCGCGTATTATTGCATTTGCTTTGTCCATTGACCCGGGATCGTCGATTAGGTTTTATCCATCATTTACCGGAAGTGTCATTTCTTTAAATTTTGTATCGAGTTCAGATTGATAAATACTTAATAAAAAGGTGGGCAAGCAAGACAAAAAGAGTCATAAGTCGAGTAGGAAACCTTAAATGCAAATGGAGGACACAGAGTATTTAAAAAAAAAAACGGAAGCGAGAATTTCAGACATCGTGGATATCAGATTGCCCCTGGCTATCTATGGAAATTCGGAAAATAAATTAAGTTTTTGTCTAAAAAGTCAACATTATTTGTTGTCAAAGTGGAAAATAGAAGGGACGCTTGCCCATCAAGACAATAATAAATATTCAAGAAAAAAACAAGTGTGTCAGTTGAGAAAAACACCACAAAATCAATAGTTTATCTATTATTTAGTTTACAATTCTTCAATCACTGTCCTCAAATTTAGTAGATGTACCTACTGGCTACAATTTTTATTCAAAAACTGCTGTAAAATTGTCCTTTGCATGTCATTTCATTGGTTGGTTTGCTGTTAGAATTCTGTCCCATTGGTGTTAACCCATTTCATACTTTCCTATTTTTGTACACATATAAACAAATAGATTTCATTTGTTTGTGATGCACAACAGTGCTATGTTAGAATCATATATTAGCTAACAAGAAATACTTCAATATTTATTATGATCATCAGGGCAAGTAAATTTTTTTCCGGACAAGTAAAATTTTAGGTTTCACTTGCCCGGGGACAAGTGCTCAAAACAAATATTTCCACACCCCTGTTAAATGAAGGCAGGAATATTTTTGGTGCAGCTTTAAAGTTTAAGAATATATGAGAGAAAAGAATGAATGTAAAAAAAGGTGATGAAACTTACTGAGACATAAGGATGTTAAGATTATAATCATAAAGGAGCATCATTTCAATAAGCAAAATTGACACATACATGCATGTTTGATAAAACATAAAATAAAATTGATATAAATATACAATAAGAAGATGTGATATGATTGTGAATTAGACAACTATTCATTAGAGTTCAAATGGCCATGGTCATCCTTAAACAGCAAACAATACCCATACTGCCGAGTTAGCTATAATAAACCGGACATGAGGTTTTCTTGAGAAAAGGTTTTCAGCTGTTTTCTGCTCCTTGGTCGTGTTGTTATCTCTTTGACACATTCACCATTTCTATTCTCAATTTTATTAGGAACTATAGAAATGTAAATTGTGAAACCTATTTTTTTCTATTTCATTGACAGGTACAAGAAGGTGTAGATGCATTCCTGTTCCAGTTGTTAATATTAGGATGTTTTAGGACACAGTTCTGGACATGTGTGGAGAAGGTTAGATGTGGACTACTATATCATAGAGTCGATGCCTCTACTAGCCAGGAGTACAGATGCTAAAGTAAGAAGTGCAATGATTTTTTTAATCATTCTTGTATTGTGTGAAGACTAAAAAAAACACAGTTATATTCTCCAAATTCCTGAAATAAGTCTTTACCAAAAGTTAGTGACCATTTGGAATCTGTCTTTCACTGAACATAAACCTTCATAATAGTCTTAAGTTTATCTTCAAAACTAATAAAACTTTATTTATAAGAAAAAAATAATATACAATTATGGCCCGCTGAGGAATTGACTTCATACTTTAAAGGGTCTGACAGTCAACTCTTGATCATTGAGTACAACAAGGGTTGTTCAATTGAGACCTCAATTTGTCGGGATAATTCATCGCTCCTGCCAATTTCTGGAAAAACTTCAAAATTAAACTATGACACTTGATTCCTTATTAGCCAAATAAGTATTTAGTATATAATTAATGTAAGGTATAATAATCGTTATAAGTGTATTAGAGAAATAAATGGAGAATATATCAATTTGACAGAAAGTAAAGTTTCAAGTTGATTGGTTTTAAATACATGTCCTTATTCTATTACTGCATTACATATATATTTACTTGTCTTTTGAGGTATCTGTACATCTGCAAATACAAGCTGCTTAGATAGCTGTATATAAGAAAGAAATAACTGGTCTATAAAAAGGTGCTTAAAGACACAGGAACAAAACAAGGAATATTTTGTGTTTGTTTAATACAAACTTGGGTTCACAATTCAAAATTAAAATTATACATATAATGAGTATTGTATTATTTTAGATTCGATTGTTTTTGAAAATGTTTTATTTATAAATCTATTAAATTAGCTATATTTGATAAATGTTCTTTTTTCTAGTTGAAGTGTCTACACCATTGCTTAGACATACTTCCACATGTGATGTGTAGATCTCCTCAGGAAAGTCTAGACATATTGACTGATGTCAGACGTCCCCCAGATTACACAGACCACGATAGACTATTTGATGCTATAGAATTCAAGAGTCCTACATTCCAGAGACCATATCAGTACCTTAAGAGACTGGATACTAATTGTAGATTAGATGATGTTAATGCTAACATTCCAGAGGAAGACAAAAAACAGTGTCTCAATACTTTACTTAGGTTTGTTTATATCATTGCATGCTTTAATTTTTTTTATAGTCAATATATGTTAGGCTTACCAAATAACTTATTGACCAAGAAATCAGTTTTATTACTGTCATAGGCCAAGGTCATTATCAGTAATTTAACGGTCCTTAACTTCTCAGATTGGCATAAAAAAAAATATAATAAATTGATTGCATTTTATCTAAAAGAAAATGAGACTTAACTAATTTTGATTTTCTTCAAAACCCTAACATTTTCAGTAACAAAAGTCATTGTGGAATTACATGTAATGTGTAATCATCATATCAATAAGTGACATTTGTAAATATCTAAATATGAAAAACACAAGATATGGGGTTTATTTAACTAACAACAATCAATCACAAAAAAAGTTATGAGAGAAATGCTATTGTTATTTGGATTTTGATATAAAACAGCATAAAATTCTGAAATCATTTTTGGATAGTGAAAAGGACATGTAAATTTATAAGAATTAAACACAAGTTTAATAACACACCTGATGACGGTGGCCACTGAAACTTGTCAATCTCAATGAATTTAAGGAGCATTCATTAAAGTGTTGTTGTTATAGGACCTTCTCAGGGGCGGATGCAGGAATTTTCGAAAGGGGGGGTGCTAACCCAGGGCACCCAGGGCAAAGGGGGGGTGCAAAACATATGTCCCGATACAAATGCATTGATCGGCAAAAATAAAGGGGGATGCGCACCCCCGGAACCCCCCCCCCCCCCCCCCTGGATCCGCCACTGCTTCTACTATTCAAATTTATATTATGACTATTTTTCAGACATTGCGGTATAAGAGATCCTTCATGGTCAGAATTGCACCATTTTGTAAGTTTCCTGAATAAACAGTTACAAGACTTTGAAGTGTCAGCTTTCTGTGGTTTAGCGGCAGTAGAGGACTTACCAGGTTTTGCCAAGTTTGTGCTCAGATTTCTTATTCAGATGTCCAGGGTAAGTTGTCTGTACTTCATGTAAAATGTAGAAATGTGTAATTCAGTTTTGTTTAGTCGTCAATATTTACTGTAAATTCAGAAAAGTTTGTTTGAATTGCATTGATTATTGTGATTATAGAAAAATGAACAAAAATTGCAATTTTAGTAATTGCTCCATACAAATGATACTATCAAAATTTAAAGTGTGAATTTTCTATCCTTAATCTGTCATGATTTTCAAATAATGAAAACATTGCAAAAATTCTGAATTTTCTGTGGTATGCCTGAAAACTAATTTCCATTTTTTTAAAGCTTTTATACATGACTGTTGTCTCTCCTCTCCTCTATTACATAATGTGACATTTTAAACATGTTTTGAAGAGAAATGACCTTTGAATCATCCTTGGTTGAGAAAAGTTGTAAAATAAATTTAACTGTGCCATCAACAATCTTTTCTCAAAAGTAAAATCACAAAAATACTGAACTCAGAGGAAAATCAATTTGGAAAGTCCCTAATCACATGGCAAAATCAAATGACAAAAACACATAAAAAATTAATGGACATGAACTGTCATATTCCTGACTTGGTACAGGCATTTTCAAATGTAGAAAATGGTGGATTGAACCTGGTTTTATAGTGCTAGTTACCTCTCACTTTGTTGACAGTCTCATCAAATTCCGTTATATTTACAATGATGCGTGAACCAGACATAATAGATAAAATAGTCAAAATATGGGTACAGCAGTCATCATGTGTAACAATTTTAAAAGGAACAATTTAACAGAACAAAAAACATCTATCTACAAGCACATTCATTGATTCACATGTATGACGGCAGAAAGTTTTATTACAAAGTTCAATACAAAGTTCTTTAAATGATTTTAAATAAAATTAATATGTTTTGTAGGATTTCTCCACAAGATCCCTTAAGGTGAGTGAAGAATCCCCTATACAGATGCTACAGAGACAGATCTCAGATGAAGAAGAAGAAAACAAGGATGATGATAATGTTATACAACTCTATCAGATGAGACGTACATGGGAAACTAGGTATGGTATAATAGATGTTCAAATAAAAAAATCATTTTAGGTAAAAGGGTCATTTGAAATAAAAATAAAAAAGTAAAATGCAATTGATAAGAAAAATACTTAAAAAAAAAAGTCTGCCAATAAATGTCTTTACTTATTACTTTGATACTTTGACTGAATTAACAGAGCAATAAATCAAATCTCATTATGTTAACTAGCAAGTAAAAAATATTAAAATGCATTATTGTGTAAACATCTTTGATAGGACATGGAATATACTGTAATTTTTTTCCTATCAAGGATATTTTCAATATTAAAGAGTTTTATTACCATTTTACTGTTATTAACTTAATCTCTGCACAGAAGGAATTTTTTAACAAAGGAAGCAGATTTTTATGCCCCACCTACGATAGTAGAGGGGCATTATGTTTTCTGGTCTGTGCCTCCGTTCGTCCGTCCGTCCGTCTGTGCCTCCGTTCTTCTGTCCGTCCGTCTGTGCCTCCGTTCGTCCGTCCGCTTCAAGTTAAAGTTTTTGGTCAAGGTAGTTTTTGAAGAAGTTGAAGTCTAATCAACTTGAAACTTAGTGCATTTGTTCCCCATGATATGATCTTTCTAATTTTAATGCCAAAATATAGTTTTGACCCCAATTTCATGGTCCACTGAACATAGTAAATGATAGTGCGAAGTTCAGGTTAAAGTTTTTGGTCAAGGTAGTTTTTGATGAAGTTAAAGTTACATCAACTTGAAACTTAGTACACATGTTCCCTATGATATGATCTTTCTAATTTTAATTCCAAATTAAAGTTTTGACCCCAATTTCACAGTCCACTGAACATAGAAAATGAAAGTGCGAGTGGGGCATTCGTGTACTATGGACACATTCTTGTTTATTTCATTTAAAGTTAATTTAATGGCATTTATGCACATTTTCGATTATTTTTGAATGCCAATAACCAAACACTGATTGTATTTTTCAGCCCTCATCCTTACTTATTCTTCAACCCCGACCACCACAGTATGACATTCCTTGGATTTAACATAGAGAGGAGAACTGGTAACCTGATAGATTTACAGACAAGGAATGTTCTAGAAGAGGGAATAATGCAGCAGAACTTGTTTGATGCTCTCGTCAGAAACAGAGTCAATCTCGCTGAGAACTTTGATGCTCTCCCTAGGTTTGTTCGCTTTAAGCCACCTTCCCTCCAAATGATAAAGAGTCGGTAACTTTTTTTTTCTCAAATGCAGATTGCAGTTTCTTTTTCTACAATATCATTTCTTAAATTTGAATATTATAGTTTAAACTAAGGCTTAGAATAGATTTATGTAGCTGGAGTGAAGAAAAAATTGACAAGATTGCTTCTTTATCATTTCAGCTGAGTGATTCAAGTCTTTTTTGGGAACTTTTTGATTAATAATGTAACTAAGTATTTGATAAAAAATTATTTCAACCACTTTTTAAAATGTTACAGGAAATTCAAATATAGTTTTATAGTTTCATCATAATTTAGACAGATATTTTTTTTGAGCTATATCATCAAATTTTACATTTGCATTGTATATTTCAATATTTATATCACCCACAGACATGAGAAGATTCTGAAGTTGTGCAATGTAATGGGACTGGACATGGCACATGACCCTGATGACACGTATGAACTGACCACCGATAATGTTAAAAAGATACTGGCCATTTATATGAGATTCAGGTAAACAGTCTATTGAAATGTGCAGTATTAAAATATTACGATACTCAATTCATTTTGAGTATTCAGTGTTAAATATTACTGCTTTCAATCAGCAGATCATTGTTTTATAGCAACAGACTTTATGTTGAAAAATTAAATTCCTTATCATGCTGGTATAAGCCATTTTATATTTTGTGTTTACCATTTTAGATGTGATATACCCGTTATAATCATGGGAGAAACAGGATGTGGTAAAACTCGTCTGATCAAGTTTATGTGTTCACTGCAACAACCTCCAGGTGCTACTGTTGATAATATGATTCTGATGAAGGCAAGAAATTATTTATAAAACTTGTATAGTTCTATTAATAGTTGCAACAGTTCTTAAATTCTTTTTTCATTAGCTTTTTTCATAAAATCGAGACCCAGAGGCATGCTTCAGCTGGACCCTAAACAAAAATGTATACTAGTTCAGTGATAATGGACGTCATACTAAACTCCGAAATATACAAAAGATACTAAAATTGAAAAATCTCATTGTCTCCATTCATACTTTCTGGCATAAAACTATATAAATTAAAAAAAAAAAAAGAAAAAAAAAGACCCTTATTTTTGAAAGGTCCTATAGACTTTAGGGTGTACTTGTATTGAAGGTCAATACTCCTCTTTTAGACATTTTCAATATCCTTTTATTTTAATCACTTTAAACATGTATATCTTATAGGTGCATGGTGGAACAAAAGTATCTGATATCAAAAGGAAAGTAAGAAAAGCCGAGGAGATGGCAAGAAAGAATGCAGTAGATTATCCATTCATGGACACTGTATTATTCTTTGATGAAGCTAACACTACAGAAGCTATTGGTGTAATAAAGGAAATCATGTGTGATAGATCTTTGGAGGGAAAACCTATCAAACTGCATGAAAAATTAAAAATTGTGGCTGCATGTAATCCATATAGAAAGTAGGTTTCATGTAAAAATAAGGTGATGTGGTGTGATTTACACTAAGAAAACAACAAATATTTTATACAGTACAAAAGACGCCACCAAACTCTTGATACCTTACTCCTCTGGTAAAATAACACACCAAAAATAAGAGTGATTTATTGATTATTTGTTGCTCAACGTCCTGTGGCTCTATTTCATTCTGATTAATTCATATAAAAAATTTCAAAATGCGATTATAACCATGTCACATTTTACGCAATAATATAAACATTGCAATATTTTCTGATTATACAATACTCATTATACTTTAACAAGAAGGATGTGATTGATTTAAATATTAAATAAAATTAAAAATGTTTAACTGAAATAATTTTTGTGACAAGAAATGGATAAACTGCAACATGATTTTTTTTTTCAGACATTCCGATGAACTTATCAAAAGATTAGAACAGGCAGGACTTGGTTATCATGTTGATGCTGACAAAACAACAGACAAACTAGGTATATACTGTGTTCTAAAAGTTCCATTCTTTCTGGTGTTTTTGAAAATCTATTTTGGGAAGAAAGCTTTTACTCATGACAAATGTAAAAACATCTCAAAATTTACTCAAATTAGTAAAAGTTTTACCCTGACATTCATTTTTAGAAAAGTATTAGGCTTTTTCTCTGTAAATGAAGTTGTACATACATTTAGTTCTTAATATAAATGCATAATTATCTCATAAAGTAAATGAGGGGAAATAAACTTCGCAATTAATTTAGTGAATTTTGTTTTTGAATCCTTTTATTTGTATATACATTACTTGCTGTGTTTTATTGGCTGTCAGCATTTGTATCCATTTGTATCTATTTTTCTTTCAACTGTCATAGCCATAACAGTTGACCTTAGACATGAAAACATACTATTGAGGGTGGTAAAGGGTTATTTTTATGCAAAATGTTTTGCCATTTTTATTCCATGTGCAGCTGTGAAAAAGGTTCATTATTCACCTGAAATCTGTGAAAAGATCAACGTGCAGGACATTTTTTAATTGTTCATTCATCGTGGCAATTTTATTTCATGTTCTTCCGTGCAGAGACCCCCCCCCCCCCTTTACGCCCCTCACTATTGATTGTTTTTTTTAAATGTGATTTTTATTTATGACAAAGGTACTGTAACAGATGTTTACTTTTTTCAGGGCGTGTACCAATGAGACGACTGGTGTATAGGGTGCAGCCATTGCCTCAGAGCATGCTTCCTTTAGTTTGGGACTTTGGACAATTGAACACAGAAGTAGAAGAAATGTACATCAGGCAGATGGTCCTAAGATATGTATGTATTAGGCTCCTATAACATTTAAGAACTTTAGAAAAACTTTAAGATGAATAGCAGCAACAAAATTATTTTTACCTCGTCTCTAAATTTTCAGAAATTTCATTCTAATTTATATTTTAATAAGTAAAATGCATGACAAAAAGGGAATTAAAGAATTAGTTTTGATGAGTGCTTCAGTTGGTCCACAGATATTGGTGTTTGACACTTATGGCTGTTTAACTGTATGATTTATAGGAAATAAGCCAAACTTTAGAAAAATCACAAGATTCTTAGTAAAAAATTATGCTTTTTTTTGCCATCTTGTATTATATTGATATTTAGGATATAGCTCAGCTGAAAATGAATTTTTGATATTGTATATAGGTTTATAGAAACAATCTTTTATCAAAGCTTGAATAGGGGGCAGTATAATTAAACGTAATTTTTCAAGTAAAAAAGTCATGTTTTCCATTTTTTCATATGTTCATGATGTTTACTCAAGGATGGAAACTCCTTACCCTCTCCTTTCAATAGTGGAAGGACACTTCCACCCTTTGAGGTTTAAGTTTGAATAAACTTTTATAAAGATATGTTTTGTATTTTTAGACAAAGAATCAGAGACTTCCAGCAATCCAAGGACTTGAGGATGTGGTCAGTAAAATATTAACAGTATCTCAAGACTTCATGAGAAATCAGAAGGTAGGACATTTTGATATACTGTGGATTCATTTTTTATGTGGGTACCAATTTTCATTGATTAAGGAAAACTTACATATTCGTGGATATTTAATTTCATGGTTTTGCTGAAGTCTGCATACAAAGTCTATAGAAATTTGTCATTCATTGAACATTTGATTGTGTGGTTCACCCGTACCAACTAAATCCACAAAAATTGGTATCCAACAAATAATAATAAATCCACAGTATATAAAAAAAAAAACGCAGCCTCTACTAGTAAAAAAAAAAAGATTTAGAAAATCAAATTAAAATCAGAAAGTCAGAATCTGCTTCTTTTATATTATCTAAAATAAAGAAATTGAAAATTACAATTTGAGGGTCAGAGCTGCATGTTGTGAAACAACATCAGACATTTTTCTTTACACACTTGATATTCATTAGACATAAGGTTAGTTGTGTTCCTATATTGTATTAAAATGTTAATTTGGCAGCAAATATTTTGAGAAATTTTAATTTTTAATTTTTCAATGAAAGTACAGAAAGATTATGCACAACAAATATTGATACATGTAATAGAATATTCAAAGTACATCTAAAACAAAGAAATTACAGGAAAAAAATTTATATGAACTTGAAACGAATAAGTCTGCTCTTCAACCTCAATTTTTAAATCTAATTATGTCTACACCAGGATGAATGTAGTTTTGTCAGTTTAAGAGACGTGGAGAGAGTATTAGAAGTCATGAGTTGGTTCCATAGACAAAGTGAAGATGATAATTCATTATTCCAAAAAATGAATCAAGATTCAGATTACTCCGATGCAGAATCAGAAGACGAGACCATGGAAGTGGAACAAGCACAACAGGTATTCAGTTTATACTTCTGAATATGCAAGTCAGTATGTAGAACTAAATTACAATTAAAAAAAAAGAAAGAAGGTTTGTAAAATTCTTTTCTTATACAGGTACCCAATTCACAAATGTATGGAAAGGACATATACATTTATCTGGTCACATACATGTACGAATAAAATTACATACATCAATGAGACAGCAAGTGGAGAATAAAATTATTCAAAAGATGCCTGTTAATTAACCTAAACAAATGCTAAATTTCACGCTTGAACTTTTTTGTTTAAGTTCAATCTATTTTTTTTTCTTATTAATTGCTGACAACATTTGAACCCTTTTGAGTGTCGTATTTAAGAATTGGTCAACCAACTGTGTCTGAAACTAAATATATTAATGAATTAAATTTATGCATTTAATCAAATTTTCAGCAAATGGATGAAGTAACTAGATCACTGGTACTTGCCCTTGGAGTTTGCTACCATGCCTGCCTCAAGAATAGAGATGAATACAGGGAAACAGTAGCTCCATATTTCAGACCACCATTACAGTTACCAGGAGGTGCTGAACAAATTGAAGAGGAAATAACAAAGTATAGTATTGTATTCATATGGTAGAAAATTTGTATTTTGAACTTAATAAAACAGGATGTGAAAAATATTCTGTTGTCAGAACATGCATGAAAAAAGTAAAATCGCAAAAATACTGTAATTCGAGGAAAATTCAAAACAGAAAGACCCTAATCAAATGACAAAATCAAAAGCTTAAACACATCAAACAAATGGACAAGAACTGTCATACTCCTGGCTTGGTAGGGGCATTTTCTTATGTAGAAAATGGTGAACTAAACCTGGTTTTGTTGCCAGCTAAACCTCTCACTTGAAAAAGAATACATGATAAAATTGAGAATGGAAATGGTGAATGTGTCAAAGAGACAACAACCCGACCATAGAACAGACAACAGCAGAAGGTCACCAATAGGTCTTCAATGCAGCAAAAAATTCCCGCACCCGGAGGCATCCTTCAACTGGCCCCTAAACAATTATATATACTAGTTCAGTGATAATGACGCCATACTAAACTCCAAATTGTACACAAGAAACTTAAATTAAAAATAATACTAGAATAACAAAGGCCAGAGGCTCCTGACTTGAGACAGGCACAAAAATGTGGCGGGGTTAAACATGTTTATGAGATCTCAACCCTCCCCCTATACCTCTAGCAAATGTAGAAAAGTTAACGCATAACAATACGCACATTAAAATTCAGTTCAAGAGAAGTCTGAGTCTGATGTCAGAAGATGTAACCAAAGAAAATAAACAAAATGACAATAATACATAAATAACAACAGACTACTAGCAGTTAACTGACATGCCAGCTCCAGACTTCAAATAAACTGATTGAAAGATTATGTCTTCATCATATGAATATCAGGCACAATCCTTCCCATTAGGGGTTTAGTATCATACCATATAACATATATGAGAAAAACATAACCTGTGTCATGCCAACAACTGGTTTTTAAATAAATGTGTTTAGTTCTGATGCAAAGATCCAATAAGTGAATCAATAGTAAGGCCAAAATATGCAATCTTTAATGACCTGACAACAGTATTGTAACTCTATCCCTTCTTAATAAGTCTGTTTAAAGGTTTTGTTAGATTCTGAGGTGAATACTGACATTTTTGTGCTTTATAAAGAATATTTCCAGTAAAGATTGAATGTGAAATACCGGAACGTATAAGAAGTCTGCATGTTGAGCTATGTTTACGAATGATGTCCTTATACTGATAATAAAATTTAGTAAATGTTTTGATTATTTTAAAATAAATGTTGAACCTCTATAAATATTATATTTGAAAACTTGATTTCATTGACAGATTCTCAACATATTTCTTTGTATATACCTTTAAACTTCAACTAATTCCTCATACATATGTATACCAATTACTTATTCTTCATACATATGTATACCACTTATTTATTCTTCATACATATGTATACCAATTACCTTTTCTTCATACATATGTATACCAATTACAGATGCCAGAAGGTATTTTTGGACAGTGTTGAACTGGCAGAAAACATAGCAAGGAATCAAGCCTTAAAAGAGAATGTTTTCATGATGGTTGTCTGCATAGAACTAAGGATCCCTATGTTCTTGGTTGGTAAACCTGGAAGTTCTAAATCACTGGCCAAGACAATAGTAGCAGACGCCATGCAGGGAAATGCGGCACACAAAGCTCTCTTCAAAAACTATAAACAGGTAGGGTTTTGGTCCTTGTACTGTTGTTGATGAGGAATCTGGAAGTCTGAATTTTTTATTCACAAATAATCGTTAGGCAATGGATTATTGATGAAGATAACATTTTGACTTTTAGATGTTTTTGTCTGTTTGAGTTTGTTAGTGTTTTGGGTTTTTGTCTCATATTTTGGATCCCACATGGCATTTTGTTGGTATGAAAGTCAAAACATTCTTTCTTTGTACTAACAGATAGAAAATTAGTTTTTGTTTGTTTTGGTTTTTTTTTGCTTTCAGAACAATGAAATTAATAGTGATTCAGTCTCTGACCCTAGCTATTCACCTGCCTGCCATGGTTGTTAAAGTTACTCATTATACATTATAGGTTTTGCTCATTGTTCACTCCTATTCCGCAGCCCACTGACTGCCCTAAGAAGAAGAAATGCACACAGCATGCTTAAGTAAACAGAAAAAAATTGAGAATGGAAATGGGGAATGTGTCTAAGAGACAACAACCCAACCATAGAACAGACAACAGCCGAAGGTCACCAATAGGTATTCAATGCAGCGAGAAACTCCTGCACCCTGAGGTGTCCTTCAGCTGGCCCCTAAACAAATATATATACTAGTTCAGTGATAATGGACGTCATACTAAACTCCAAATTATACACAAGAAACTAAAATTAGAAATCATTAAAAAAATAAGAGTTTACAGGGACGATTTTGTTTATAGTATAAAAGAGGAGAAAAGAAAGATTTCATTATATTAAAACTAATGTATTTCAGGTACAAATGATATCTTACCAGTGCAGTCCTATATCAGTACCTGAGGGTATTGTAGGGACATTCAGACAGTGTGCAGCCTATCAGAAAGATAAAAATTTAGACAGATTTGTGTCCGTTGTTGTACTGGATGAAATTGGTCTAGCTGAAGATTCTCCAAAGATGCCTCTAAAGGTACAAATTTGTTAAAATAGAATAATTGCACTTGAGAAAGCATCACATTTTGTAGATACATAAATATTTCCTTACAGATGCTCAAGATGTACTCATTAAAACCAAGTACTCAATTAGTAATTCATCACTGAGTTCACATCTCACAAAAATCCTAAAGGTCAGACATATAAAAGCTCTATTATAGCTGACAATGAAGTATGGGTTTTGCTCATTGTTGAAGACTGTATGGTAACCTTTATTTTTTAACTTAAATGTCATTTGGTCTCTGGTAAGAGTTGTCTCATTGCCAATCATACCACATTGTCTAAATTTTATACATCATTTGTGATAACAGTTTATTCAATGCATAGATGGGTCATATAAATATCTTTCTATTTAAAAATGCTTTAAAAGGTAACAAGCTATTTAAAATTAATACTTTATCATTGCAGACGTTACATCCATTGTTAGAAGATGGTTGTCCAGATGACGAAGATCCAGAGCCATATAAAAAGGTCAAATATTAAAAAGATTTTAAGAATTGTATCATTAGCAAGCTCTTTTGTTACAGTTAAATTTACAAATAAAGAAAAGAAATGGTTGTTTTGGTAAAGACATGAAATTTTAAATGAGACTAGATTGAATTGTGTTAAGGAAAACTTAAAAATCGTAGAGCAATCAATAAATCTGTTTTGTATTTATTTGTCAATAATGATCAATTGCTGATAAATTTGTATTACCAGACTAGTAGATGTGCAATGAAATACACTTTTTAATCGATGAAGAACTAGAATTTGCTTTGAGTTAGGTTTTGGGAAATAATTTGAATCACTTTGTGTCCATAATTTAAAAGGGAGTATTGTTGAAAAGTTAAGGATTAGGTTGCATGAAAATGTTTAATAGATAATTAAAAAAGAGTTCACTTTTGTAAACAATAGCACTTGTGTGGTGAAATTATGAACATTTGTACTAGTATTTGTTTCCACATAAAGTGAACAAATGCCTTTAATAGGTGAGAACTAGAAAAAAAGTACTTTAAACTAATGAAAACAGTATTATGATATTTACAGAAATATTTCTAAAACTGCATTCCTCAAAAATCATTTGATGCACAGTATTGCAATGCTATGATGGTGTCATCAATTTGGGCATAACTTTTAAAACTAGTCATGCATAACCCATTTTCTACAGGTTGCCTTTATTGGTATATCCAACTGGGCTTTAGACCCTGCCAAGATGAACAGAGGTATTCTGGTTCAGAGAGAGGTTCCTGATATTACTGAATTGAGAGAAAGTGCTGAGTAAGTTATTTTGAATAGAGAAAACATTTGATATAGTATAATAATATTTCAATTGTTGTTTTTAAAGATTTCATTTTGTCTGAAATAGATTTTACCATGCATATGACTACTTTAACAACAGTTCTTGCTATAAAGTTTGATATTTTGTGCATGGTACACGGGAATATGTATTGGTGTTGTTTTTTTGTGGAGACAGATCAAGTTTGAATTTTACTGGTATTACTTTGGCCATTCTTGAGTTTGTCCCTTTATGAATAGAAAATATTGCTATAGAAATTTGCTGTAGATACAATTATCTGTCTATTCTACTTTAATAAGCTTATATTTTAAAGAGGATGTTTTATTTCTTTCAGAGGAATTTGCTCAACCGATAGAGAAGTATTGAAGTTTATCAAACCAATGATTGTACCTATGGCAGACTCATATTTAGAACTGTTTGAAGAAGCCTCTACTGAAATGAGGGAATTTTTTGGTCTCAGAGACTTTTATAGGTATGTATTTTAAAATATTTAAAATGTATAAAATTGTAAGATTGAGATTCAAGCCACAGCACCATACTATAGTATTATTAAAGAATTTATTTAGTTTTCCCCCCAAAAAATTGTAATTAAGTTATTTTTATTGCAAATACATTTTTTTCCCTGATTTGCTCTTTTTCAGTTTGTTGAAAATGTTGTATGCATTTGTGTCAAAGTCAAGAAACAAACCATCATGGCAGCAGTTGAAACATTCCATTCTCCGAAACTTTGGAGGATTAGAAAAGGCTGATCCTGTTAACATATTCTATAGTAAATTGTCAGGACTCGTCAACAAACATGAAGAGGTTAGAAAATAATATGTTTTAAGGAATATAAAAAGAAAAATGTTTAAAGACTTTTAATCTTGGCAGAGTTGTTGAACTAACTATTAATACTTAAAGCTTACAAGCTTCTGTTTTGATGCAGAAAATTATTTTCAAAGTATTTTGTTATTTTTCAAGTCTTCATCTTCTTATGTGATCAGTTCTGTGGTTGTGGCAAAGATGCTTACAACTTTATTATTTACATGAATGTACATAGTTTTGTATTTATCAACTTTTGAAACTCCTTCAGATTTTTTACATTATTTTAATATTTGTAATAGGAATCTAGGATTGAATTTATTTTGTCATCAAAGATAATTTTGTTTGATTTTTTTTCTATCAGCCAAATGAAGATGATCCAGACTGTACCTCTGCAGGGATGATTCAAGCTTGTCTGTCTGGTGCTAAATCTAGCAGGTAAATGCCCCTTTAATTGCAAAACGTTAAAAGAATAAAGCAAAAAAAAAAAAAAAAAATAATTATAAAATCTATTGGAACAAATGCAGCCTTTCAAACATCTAGTAGATGTTACTTGATAGATTTTATATACACATTTGGATTTTCTATTTTTAACAAGTCATTAACTACAATAAAACAATATGTAAATGTTTGGCAATCCAAAGGTGCATGCCAGTTTTCAAGTAACAAATAAATAAAAAAAAATAGAAGTATGAAGAAAAATTTGTTTTAACTCTTATCCAAATCATTTATAGTTCTAAAATCAGTACATGTTATAATATTTTTTTTTCTTCCCAGTGAGAGCAGATACCTGTTACTGCTAACAGAAAATTATGGCGCCTTAACAATTTTACAACAGAAAATTTCCATGCACAATGCTGTGGTCATATTTGGTAGTAGTTTTCCTAGTGATCAAGAATATACACAGGTAAAGAGTAAATAGTTAGTTATTTGTGTCTCAGTCATTTTATGTATAAGATCAGTTAAAACTAATGAGTTAGCTCCCTTTATACCAAAGAACATTATATCTGATTATCTCCCTTGATGATACAAGGCATAATTTCGGATAGATGTTTCAAGGGTCATATCCGGGTGCATACAAGATTTTTCAGATAAGGGATTTGAAAAAAAAAAAAGATATATATACTTATGAATTTATTTTGTAGGTGTGCAGAAACATAAACAGAATTAAAGTATGTATGGAGACTGGAAGTACAGTAATCCTGTTGAATTTAGAGAATCTGTATGAAAGTCTCTATGATGCACTCAACCAGGTAAGACTTTATGGAAGAAGTTTTGTGCAGATCTCTTTCTTGTGGCAGTTTAGTTTGTATTTACTAATTTTTGTAGTAGTATTAGATATTTGAAATGAAGATTATTATGATGCATTACAGAACTGGTTGCACATTTTGTTCATGCATTCTCATATTTTATACGCCCTCTCCATTAGATGCAATGGGTATAAGGTTTACCGTTTGCTGTCTGTATATTCCAAAATTATTTTCTAATAAGTTTGAACTATAGTACATTAATTCTTGCATATTTACAAGTAGAGGTATATGTGTCCTATGGACACATTCTTTTTTATATATTTCTTTTTTAAAAGAACAATCTTAGAGTTGAATCAGATATAGGAAGAGATATATTTTTTTGATTTTTTTATATTTTAACGCTACTTTTAAGCTCCACATTTAGGTTTTTCGTGGCAGCCAGTTTTTATTGGTGAAGAAAGCCAGAGTGCCCAGAAAAAACCACTGACCTTCAATAGGAAAACTGACAATCCTAGTCAATTAAGATTGAAGTCAAGTGCACCTGCAAGAACAGGATTGGAACATACAACCTCAGTGTTGACTGGCTAGTGATAACAGTAGTAACTACTTAGACCACTAGGCCACTGAGGCCCCTGGATGAGATATAAATTGCAGTACTGTTTATTAATGAATTGTATATAGTCTTGATTTGCACAGGGAAACAATATAATAAAACTGGTACAGGTATATAAAAATCACTTTCAGAACCACAGGACCAGATTACTTTGACTTTTATAAGTTTGAGGTTGATCTGTCAAGAAAGGTTGTCTTAAGGGCATACGATACAGTTTTGATCCCATAATGAAATTTTGCTAACAATTTGTATAAAGGCTATTTTTTGCGTGATTAAATCAAATATGTAATAAAAAATATACCTTCATGTGCTACCTTTTTGAGTAAAATAAGGTCCAAATTTTATATATTTGCTCAAAATTCGGATTTGTTGACATATTTTTCCTTTTGGAAAAATACATATTTTTATGCCCCACCTACCATAGTAGAGGGGCATTATGTTTTCTGGTCTGTACGTCCGTTCATCCGTCTGTTTGTCCGTCCATTTGTCCCGCTTCAGGTGAAAGTTTTTGGTCAAGGTAGTTTTTGATGAAGCTGAAGTCCAATCAACTTGAAACTTAGTACACATGTTCCTTAGGAGATCTTTCTAATTTTAAAGCCAAATTAGACTTTTGACCTGAATTTTACGGTCCACTGAACATAGAAAATGAAAGTGCGAGTTTCAGGTTAAAGTTTTTGGTCAAGGTAGTTTTTGATGAAGTTGAAGTCCAATCAACTTGAAACTAAGTACACATGTTCCCTATGGTATGATCTTTCTAATTTTTATGCCAAATTAAATTTTTTACCCAATTTCACGGTCCATTGAATATGGAAAATGATAATGCGAGTGGGGCATCCGTGTACTATTGTCACATTCTTGTTTTGTTTAAAAAGATAAACACAAGCTGTTTTTTGTTAAATTATTTGTAAATTCTGTTTAATATAAATGTTCCTTAAATTTGTGCAATTTGTTGTCCAAATAACTCATATTTATCAAATATACACGGATGTAGTAAAAAAACGTAATTTTTTGCTGCATATTTATCAAATTTTAAAAAATTGCACTATTTACGTTTTCATGAAAATTGGCACACATAATCTTCTTACGTAATCCAACCAAATGGCATTTTAAAACAGAGGGGCCATGAACTCGTTTTCAAGTCAGATAAGTTTGAATGATAAAAATCAGTCGAAAACTGAATCTTTACCTGATAAGTCATAGTTTGACGTCGCGAAAAACAACAATTTACATTAGCAACATCATTACCTCCCCTGTAACTTTATTGTATGCCCTTAAATAGAGTTTCCCTTTAATGCAGGTTTGACTATCTTATTCATGAATTTTATGTAGCATAATAAATGTTATTTAAACATTTTTTTATGGAAACTTGTGTTTTTTTTTCAGTACTATGTACAGTTTGGTGGTGAAAGATATGTAGATTTGGGTCTTGGAACCCACCGAGTAAAATGTAGAGTGCATAGAAATTTTAGGTAAGTAAAAGAACACAGTATGCTATATAGCCATTTAGGAGAGTCACATTCTTATATCTTGGGTCAGCCAAAGGGCCAAATTCTAAATCTTAACAGGCTTGTTCAATAATGAAAAAATGTTATGGAATAGAACCAAAGGAGTAGGGGCAATAAGGCCCTTATTTGGCCCAAAAATTACTGCAAATTTAAAAGTTATCATACATATTTTTTAATTACTGTACATTATCTATGGTACAAGGTATTCAGAAAAACAAAACAATTTTGGACATTAAACAAGTTACCATGGCAACAAATTATGACTTAATTTGCATATTTTGTAAAATTTCGTGATTTTCTTTGTTTTTCATCAAATTTTTAAGTATATTTTAGATTGAAAAAGAATGTGCGCACCCAAGAAACAACTTTATATTTAGTGAGATTTTGTCAATAGTTATAATAAAGCTACTGTTAAATTATTTTGTTGTTTCTTGGCTGCACAGGATGTTTCCACAACAGAATCAAAGATAGAAAACTGCATAAATTCTGTATTTTTCATCATTTTTGTGAAAACAGTACATATTATGACGTAATTGTGACGTCATCACATAACAATCTTAATGTTTTTCATTTATATTTCTTGACCCTATGCATTTCTAAACATTATGTGCTAATTTGAGAAAGTTATCAAACATTTTATTTTCTTGGGCCAAAACCAGGCCTTAAAATGCCCCTACTCCTTTGTGTAAATTATGTAAATAGAGAAATTATTGCTCGCATGTATTATTGCGATTTTTGAATTAGGACAGAAATGTGAGATACATTATTACAATTTAAGGAAAATATGAATAAGATATAATTCTATCGGATGTCAAAATGGGAGCTCTTATGATTGCGATACTTAGACACCCAGTCATGTTATTAGCATAAATTGCAAAATTAAATAATTCGATTTCAGGATAAATTTGCTGAAATACTCACCCCAGTTGCATTTCCCATTGATAAAAACCACACAATTATTTCTAAATTTACAGTAACTCTTTTAGTCTGCTGGCTAATCCATAATTTATCATCTACTATTAATTTATGTCTTTTAAAATTGTTTTACAGGCTAATTGTAGTTGCAGAGAAACAGATAGTGTATGACAAGTTCCCTATACCATTGATCAATCGATTGGAAAAACACTTTTTGTCTTTGAAAACAATGTTGACACCATGCCAGCTTGATTTGACTGAAAAGTTACAAGAATGGGCTCAGAATTTCTGTGAAGCAAAAGTTCCAGCATACATGAGGAAAAAGTAAGTTCTGATCTGATGCAATTAACCAGATAGCAGACACAGTGGGACTGTTTGGAAATAATACTTTAAACAATAATATCTCAGATTTTAGTCCTGTCAATCCTAAAATACATAAATGGCTGCAGTACGTTGGCTGAAATAATTATTATAGGGGGCCAAAATTTGTTTGCCAAATGCTAATTATAATGATGCCTTAGATTTAAACTGAGCAATTTTAGTTTCATCACCTGAAAAACTGAACTCTTAATGACAGATCTATCCATTGACATTTTTTTTGCCAACATCCTGGACTTTGCATGTGAAGAGTCAGATATATTGATCATAGTAATCTCTAAAAGGAATATTTTTTTTAAAACTTGTGTTGTTTAGTTGCAGTTTTATTGATGTTAGTTAACACCCCTACATAATGTTACAATCATATCTTAAATCATTCTAGGAAGGATATAAGAAAGATAGGAGATGCTTTTATGGGATACCATGCTGACACTTGTGCTGCCATTATACTACACGTCTGTCAGGAGAAAAGATGTAATGATGAGGCTATATCACAGATTGAGAAAGAGGTAGGATGATAGATAAAAATATGTAACACATTTAATAATTACATTTCATATTTGAAATATTTAAACCACTGCTGGAAACAAGAGAAGATATTCTGTTTTACTTCTGTTAGTCTGCAGGTGTAATACCACCATTGATTTTCCCCTATTAGTCTTTGTTAAATTTGCACTTTTCAAAAAAATGTGCAGAATTTATCTTTGTTTCAAATAAAGAAATACTTGGCATGAGTAAAGTTTAATCCTATCCAGTACTATAGAAAAAATTTCACATAACATTTCATTGCATATTATAAGAAAATAACCATCATTGGAAGTTAACCAATCAAATTTCTCCCCTTATTTTATCTGTGTACAAGGTTTAGTCACCATGTAACCTCAAGATTGCAAAAATTTCTATAGAAATCCAAAATAAAAAATAATGGTCTTTTTAAAATACCCAAGACATATGTTTATGACACAGAAATGTTTTTACTGCAATAAAATGTAAGATGAATTACCTACAACTGTCAAATTCAAGGGAATATTTTTTTCGACCTACTTTCGTATACAACCGGATTTGACGTACCATGATTTGGTGGTATTACACGTGCAACACTTTTCTATAACATATTTCTCCATATTACTAGTCATAGCTTCTTGCTATATGATACCAAGTATCATCTGGTCTTGTCTTTCCATGTGACCAGTATTCAGCTCCTTTGATGGTCCTACAGGCAAACCAAATCTTTGTATCCCTGAAAGAATTTAGTAAATGTTTTCAAGTAATAATCTTGAGAATTTACTAGATATACAAAGGTTACATTCATTAAAATTTAAAACATTACTTCAGACACATCAAATACTATGTTCCTTGTGAAATACTTTTAAGTATATTCAAATTTAGAATAGGACACTTATTGCTGTTAACATAAGATTTATTTAAGGTGGTACCTAACACTACAGGGAGATAACTCTGTAAAGTCAGCTAAACGTTTTAATTACATTGTGTTATAAAAGGAATATTAAGCTTCTCAATGATCAAAATTGGTGGTTGTCAAATTGCTATATAACCAGTGTAATTTTTCTGACAAAACGGTTCGTTCAATTTTTTTTAATTTTTTATATTTTTGTTCAAGTGTCAAAGTAAATACTTTGACAAAATTTTATGAAAATTAAACGAGCCAAATTAATTTTAGTGAAAGTGTTGGGTACCACCTTAAAATGAAATTTTCCTTTGTATGCTTTTAAAACATCTTAAATATTTCAGATTCTACATGATGCCCAGTCTATACTTTTATGGTGTGCTACACCTGCAGCAGTTTGGCAACTTGATGATAAACGGGTGTTCAATACTTATTTCTCAGAACAACATCATGACAGTCTAGCTAATTATCTCCATTATAAAATGGTTACTGTTAACAAAGGCAGTATATATGCACAGGTACGAAAGTTTTGTTTGCAACATCATATTTACTCATCAATCACTTATTTATTTTAAAAAAACTTTGATTTCATTTATTGCTAAAATATGCAAATTGTATTCAAATATGTTATTCCTTATTCAGATATTCACTGATAATTTAATGGCTTCTTAAATATTCTTAGAATTGGATGTATTAAGATAATAAGCTGAAAAAGATGTTCGGTAGTATGGTATCCAATCATTAATCCCTGAGAAAAATTTAAGTTCTACTTATATTGACCTCTCTGTTCACATTGCAAAAAGGTATAGTTACAGTAGTTTACTGTTCATCCAAGTGCTTGTAAAGCTTGAAAGCAGACAGCTGTTGCTAAGGAATTTTATGGAAGACACACCCAGCTAAATATCTGGGTTTTTTTGTGAGAATTATTCTGATTTTGGGTATGCAACCAGAAATTGACTGTAGATTACAATATAAGGCTGAGTTATGATTTCATAAATCTACTACACATATGGGTATTAAACATGTTGAAAAAGTTTAAGCATTTTTTGTTGATATTTCAGATTACAACAAATTCTAAACTAATGTCCACGGCAGACATTGAGATCCTGTGCAGGTTTATACCAATACAGAAACAGAATGTTACATTACTGACTCTACAGTCTTTTGATACAGAACAACAGTTCAACAGAAAAATCAAGTATGTTCATATTAATATAAACATGTGATAAGAAGGGTATGTAACTTTTTATGCCCCATTTATGGGCATTATGTTTTCTGGTCTGTGCGTCTGTTGTACCTTTCGTTCATCTGTTAGTCCGTCCCATGTCAGGTGAAAAGTTTTTGGTCAAGGTAGTTTTTGATGAAGTTGAAGTCCAATCAACTTGAAACTTGGTAAACATGTTCCCTATGATTATGATCTTTCTAATTTTAATGCCAAATTTGAGATTTTATCTCATTTTCATGGTCCACTGATCAAAGCAAATGATAGTTCGGATGGGCATCCATGTACTTGGGACACATTCTTGTTGTTTGTTATGCATGCATGGTACTTTTATTTATTTGTAAATTTGACAAATGATTCAATTTGTTGCAGAATAGCACTATCTACAAAAAGTCAGATATTTCTATTGATATTCATGCTGTGACTTGGATGAAGAGTTGTCTCATTGGCACTCATATTACATCTTCTTATATCTATATATAGATATAGAATATAGCAGTTAGATGAAGCCAAGAATTTAGCTATGCATCCTGAATTTTCAGACTTTTTTATGTGTATATGAGTGAAATAATAATCTATCTAAACAGACACAAGGTTATTTTCGTTATAGGATATCTTTAAACTGATACTTCTTCTTCTTCTTTCGTAATTCCCTCCTGTTTAGGAGCACTCGGATGAGACCGATAAATGTTAACAGTATATGTACATTAAAACACACAATAAATCCTCTGTAAAATATGAATGAACAGCATCCTCCACCATAAAAACTAGTGTATTTACAACAAGTCGTGAATTTATATATAAGCATTAATACAGGGACTTTTAAAGTAATGTAGTATTAAATTGGCAAGAGATATACTAAATAAATTACATGTTCGCAGACTCATAAATTTAAACAGGATACACAAATTTTATACTTATGACATAAACCATTTTGAATTTCAGAGCATGTTTTGACCAAACCAACCCTTCTGATCTGTTACTGATTGTACAATGTGACTGTGGGGACCAGAATGCTGACCTGATTGCCTGTGCTAGGTACACTGTTCAAGGAGAGCTACAACAGATACCAGATGAAATTTCTACAGACGTACATGTTGTTTTCCTTATACAGCTTCCAGGAATAGCTGGAGGATGCTTCTCTGGATTCCAGGTAAGTCACTTAACTTTTTATGCCCCACCTAGGGGCATTCTGTTTGTCCGTTTGTTTGTTTGTCCGTCCGTGTCTGTCTGTCCCACTTTTCATTGAAGGTTCTGGTCAATGTAGTTTTTGATGAAGTTGAAGTCCAATCAACTTGAAACTTAGTACACATGTTCCCTTTAATATGAGTTGAATTTATATGCAAAATTAGAATTTTGACCCACATGTCACAGTCCACTGAACATAGAAAATGATAGTGTGAGTTGGGCATCCATGTACTACAGTTTTTACAGTTTCCAATATACAGTTAACTCTCACTGTCTCGAACTCGGTTGACTCGAAATTTCAGATTCATAGAAGTTTTCACGTGGTCCCGAACTTTGTTCCATAAAAAGATTATCTTTTTAATTTTTTTTATAAATAATTAGTGATACATTGTTAATGTTCATAAAAAAGTATTTAAAAAGTTTACAAAAACAATTAATCGTAATTTACACTGATGAGCTTGGTTGTGTATAAAGTGGGGATTAAGACTTCTTAGACTATTGGTAAGCACCTAAAAACTACTCAATCGACATCTTTAATCTTGTTGTATTTTCTTTTGACAAGAAAGAGTGAGATAAAAGAAAATGAAGAGAAATCTAAATTTTCTAAAATGTCTTGTATCCGAGAATAAACAATATTGTCAACTTTAAATGACCCAAACAACGCTAAGATCGATTGGAAATTATTTTCTAGAATAGAAGCCATAGAAAAATTGTAACTGAAACAACTGATTAGTAAAAATAATGTTATTATAATAATGAAAGACCACCACATACAAATACATCGATCTGATATCAGATTATCAATCCTCTTCCCATATTCATCCAAATTTATTTCAGCTTTACCAAGCTTAGCAAGAGTTGTGTCCCTTGGTCTGTCAACCTTCTGGTTTTTGTTTGAGTCGAACTTCATGTATTTCGAACTATTTTTCTGGTCCTGCTGACTTCCAGATAATGAGAGTCGACTGTATCCTTCTGTTTAGAATAAGTGATAATGTAAAAGTCTGGATGGTGGGTCCTTCATTTCTGTATTCCTCATATTTTTAGACCATTAGTCTCTATTTTTTATATCTTAGCATCCCATTATTCTGGTTTTTTTTTTAATTTTGTTCATTTTTCTCTATTTTTTTGGTTTTGCTCTTTATTCTGCATCTTTTGACCATTATTCCTTTTTCTGTAAACCCCATCCAGACTCTTATATATGTTGCTGTAGTTGATTTGACTGTAAAGATTTTACAAATCTTATTACCCGCTCTCACTATAGCAAATACAATAGGATTTATCGCCATTCAAAATGTTAGTCTTGTATGATTCTAATTTTAGTTCATTTATATATAATTTGGAGTTTAGTATGACGTCCATTATTACATAATTAAAACTCATTTTTGTTTAGGGTCCGGCTGAAGCACACCTCAGGATGCAGGATTTTCTCGCTGTGTTGAAGACCCATTAGGAAGCCTTTGGCTATTTTCTGCTCTTTGGTCAGGTTGTTGTTCCTTTGACACATTCCCCATTTCCATTTTCAATTTTATTTACTAATATGTTCAGGAGATTTTTGTCGGCAGTTCTGATTGAATTACTATTCCTTTGATATTGCAATTTATGTTAAAACTGTATTCACCCCTTTATTGTGTGAGAAAGAAAATAATAACTTATGATTTGAAATTTAAAAAAGGAATTGATGGCCGTTTTGAATACTGTCTGGGTATATTAAAACTATGCAACAGAATGAAATGGACAAAATAAATAGGTTTCTTCGACAGCGCTTACAAAGGGTTCAATATTCATTTGCAAGTCAATGTTGCTGCCGTCAAGAAATTTAAACTATCCTTGAGCTGTGTCTTTCATTGATTAGATGTAGTGTGAAAGACATGTGTAACATGTTTGTTTTTGGTTCATTATTTTGTACACAAATGAGACATAATTTTGTTTGTTTGAACTTTTTGACTTTTGTCATTCGGGGGAATATAGATTACTATGGGGTTCAGGCTTTGCTAATACCGTCCATACCATGACCTATAGTTGTTTATTTTTGTGTCTTTTGGTCTCTTGTGGAGAGTTGTCTCATAAGCAATCATACCATATCTTTTTATTTAATATGGACATCTGGCTGAGAAATCCAGGCAAACCCATGCCAGCTTAGGGACTGTCATGTACACAGTGAGATGAGAGCTTTTGTTCCATGTTGAAAAGGACTCATTTGTGACTTTGAGATGAAGAACGGCAATACAAACGCTGTAACTTTGCTTTGTATTTGTTTTTATTGTATTTCAGGATTTTGTATCATCAATTGATACAATATAATAATATTTTGTTTCCATTTCTGTGTTTCCATTGTTATCTCATGAATGCCAATTTTGGTAGATTTTGTAGGCAAAAGGAAAAGCATGAATTTAAATGTTCAACAAATACATTTTCTTTAGGCTAGTATGCCGAGTTTGGAAAAAATAGGAAATGTAGTGTCCCAGATTTTTTGTTTTTCTTGATCCAATGAAAATATATACCATTGTATGTGATTTATATTACTACAATAAATGTGTATGTTTCAAACAATCATTTTATTTGTGTGCATGCTCATCACTTTCTGTTAAACAATTCTAGATATAATTTTATATAGAAATTAAAAAAAAACCATTTCTTTTTAAGTTTAATGATGTAAATCATACATGATTTTAAATGATTTAAAAAAAAACCAAAAATTTGGATCTGTTTGTGCAGTTTTGGAAATCTTGACACAATTTTTCAGTTTAACATCCAGTAAATCTCAAAACTGATATAGCCACCTTCTCTTTATTCTTATCCTGCTTTATACTGCTTAGAAGTATGTGTCCTTTGTTATTGATAGCTATAGCATAGGGAATTTGTAGTCCAAATAACTTTAAATCTTGACACATAAGAGCTTGTCCATTCTCATTTAGAACATGTAAAGCATTGTTCCTTTCATCGCAGACAATGAAATTATTCTGAGAAGTTGTTACTATTCCACGGGGGGAGAAGGTATTGTGTAATTCGCCTGTCGTGTTTCCAGTGTAACACCATTTCAGCTGATTGTTTTTATCTATAGCTACTATTTGTCCTTTATTTATAGAAATTTGGTCCACAATGATAATGTCATCATTGTTGTCGGTAGTTAATCTATAAGGCAGTGTACATAGACTTTCATGCTTTTCATTAGCCAATTCAAGTTGTCTCTCTTTTCTGCCGTGTGGAGTTAGTACAAATATTTTCTGAATGGTTTCTTTTCTAGGGTTGTCTTCTTTAAAGCCGACTAATACATTTCCATTCTTTTGAACGTGTAGGGCAGTTGCATAAATAGGTGTTCTTAGCCAACCAGTTTTATAATTGTAAAAATCTTTAATGGTTCCTGATTTGTTTAAAGTTTTAATGCAATGATCTTTGACGACAGCTAGAAGTAAGTCTCCAGACTTTGTCATAGCTATGTCATTCACAGGGATGGGCTTTTTTTCTAGCATGTTTATCTCTTTGTCTAAATCCATTTCAAATTTTCTCATAACTTTGTCTTTGGAATTGGTCCATATTGTATCATTTTCATTCACGGAAATAGATTCAATATTTTCAGTATTTGTATCGACAGACCCCAAGACCTTAAAGTCAATGATATCTGGTATCATAACCTTTTCTAAGCAACCTACTATATTTTCTATTTGGCTTAAAGCCCCTTTTTGAAATTTTTTCCCTTCTAGTGGTAGCTGAAAATATGAGAGATCTACAGTTTTTTTGAAGTCCTCGATGTCTTTCTTCAAATGGCAGATTATTCCTATATCAAGACAGTCTTTGTTGGAACTGATACATTGAATTTTTCTTTCTATCTTTTCAATGTTACTTTCAGTTTTTGATTTTAATTTATCAGTTTCATTTAGAATTTCCTTCGATTGATCTTCAAATTCTTCAATAAGCTGGTCCCTTTGCCTTTTTATTTTATTTTCTAGGTATTAGTAGTAGTCAATAATTTTTTGTTTTCCTTGTTCAATCATGTCCTGGTGGTTTTTTGATATTTCTTCAATTCTCTCTTGCTCCCTGGTGAAATGTGGAATAAAGACAGAGTTAAACTTGACAGCATATTCTTCCAATTCCTTTTCTTTTTTCATGTAGATAACTTCATTTGCCTCTAAGATGTGACCTATGTGCTTTTTATTTTGTTTCGTTAAACAGGTTGAACAAACAGGTATATTTCAGTCCAAGCAAAAATTGCAAATGTCATTTTCTTTGTGAGAAACACATGGTGTTTTTTTAAGAATGGGTTTTTCACTTCTTATGTATAGTGTTGTATTGAATGATTGACAAATTGGAGAGACATCTGAGGAGCCATTATCGTCATTACATTTTCTCTCAACCTCCGACATGATTCATGTCATATTCTTTTCATGCACTTAATTGATATGGATAGTTTTGAGCTTTATTAGACATGCAGCTATATCCACATGTTCCACATATCAGAAACACATGACTTGATAACATTGGTCAATATGATCAGACATTACTTACTTTATCTTTTTGTTAAAGACAAAGTGCATATTTTGATGATTAAAGTCAATACCGGTAATCTCTCAAAGGTACATTTATTTAAAATGCGACTTAAGTATTATACTTTAAAATGTACATACTTTGTGCACATACATGTGATGGACTGTGAACCTCAGATAAGGAGATTGTAAAATTTGGTCAGGAGTTTAGACCCTAGATCAGGAGGTGTTTTTAATCAACATATTTTGCAGCTTATTTAGCTGCCTCATGTAAAAATTCTACTTTTTGTGTGTTTTTTCTTCAATCTTCCATCTGAATGTTATATATCAATGTTTGTACAGTAGCCTTGTTTCAGTTGTAGTCTGACTATTCGAATGGTATCAGTTGTATGTTAAGAAATATTGAGAAAATTCTGTTTCTTGTTTTGTTAATGATTGTTGATTGTTGACTGCTCATAGATAACTTACTATGATTTAACCTTTCCTTTGAGAACAATGAAAAAATGAAGTCATTGTATTAGTCTGGCCTCTATCTTTTAAATATTGTTTCAGACACTGTAAAATATATTAGCTAAAACATTGTATATATTACATTGACAAATGTTATTTGATACATAGTAGAATGTTGCAAGTAATTTTTAATTGATTGATTGATGCTTGCTCAACATTCAGTGACATTAGAGATATTCAGCGACCTTAAATATTTCTTTATAGTAATTTGCATGCACATGACATTTTCTGTCAATCTCCAACATCAACACTGTACAGTGGCGGATGCAGGAATTTTCGAAAGGGGGGGTGCTAGCCCAGGGCAAAGGGGGGGTGCAGGGGGGGGTGCAAACATATGTCCCGATTCAAATGCATTGATCGGCCAAAATAAAGGGGGGGTGCGGACCCCCGGAACCCCCCCTCTGGATCCGCCACTGCTGTAAAAGATAAAAAAAAATAGTTAAATTATATTCAAATCTCATAAATCGTATTGGAATCACATGACCTCCAAGAGGAGCTAATCATTTTTGTGAAAGGCAGGATAAGCATAGATAGTTACAACGCAATACCTTTTCTATGCTTAATTTATTTCTGGACTTTACCAGGCATATCAGAGTCCAATGACTGATAACTAATACTGTTAATTTATTTTCTTTTCTTTATGGCTCAAGGTCATCTTTAGATGATACATCATTACACAAGATATATAGTCTATGTAAATTGCACTTTGTAGTATAGTCTTGGTATTCGTAAATTATAGATTGCCATTAGTTATTGACTTTTATATAACTAGCTTTTGGTAATTGGAGTACTCTAATTTCCGTGCTTGATTTCTATTGTGTTATGTTTTTAACTCACCAGGCCCAAAGGGCCAAATGAGCTATTCTCATCACTTGGCGTCCAGTGTTGTTAACTTTTACAAAAATCTTCTCCTCTGAAACTACTGGGCCAAATTTAACCAAACAATCATCATTGGGGTATCTAGTTTAAGAAATGTGTCTGATGACCCGGCCAACCAACCAAGATGGCCACCATGGCTTAAAATAGAACATAGGGGTAAAATGTAGATTTTGGCTTATAACTCTGAAATCAAAACATTTAGAGCAAGTCTGACATAGGGGTTACATTGTTAATCAAGTCAAAATCTATCTGCCCTGAAATTTTCAGATGAATTGGACAACTGGTTGTTGGTTTGCTACCCCTGAATTGGTATTTTAAGGAAATTTTGCTGTTTTGGTTATTATCTTGAATATTATTATAGATAGAAATAAACTGTAGACAGCAATAATGTTCATCAAAGTAAGATCTACAAATAAGTTACATGACCAAAATGGTCAGTTGACCCCTTAAGGAGTTATTGCCCTTTATAGTCATTTTTTACCAATTTTTTGTAAATTTTTGTAAATTTTTGTAATCTTTTACAAAAATCTTTTCCACTGCAACTGCGGGGTCAAATTTAATCAAACTTATCCACAATCATTATAAGGGTATCTAGTTTAAAAAATGCATGGGTGACCCAGCCAACCAACCAATATGGCCGCCATGGCTAAAAATAGAACATAGGGTGAAAATGTAGATTTCGTTTGCCTTATAACTCTGTAACCAAGGCATTTAGAGCAAATCTGTCAGGGTTTAAATTGGTTATCATTCCTCAATTCACAAAAATTGGAACCCCCAAAAATAAATGAATTCATGGTACATTTATTTGCAATGTTGAACTTGTGATTTTTCTATAAAACATCAGTGAAATCAGATTTTACCACTTTACTTTGTTTTTAACAATATTATCATCTTGCAATAGTTGAATTTGATTATTTTAACTATCTAGAGTGGATATAGATATTCGTTATCAATAGAGAAGGGTGGTTTAATCTATATTTATCTGTTCCAAAACAAATCATAAATATCATGTTGCTACTGGTACATTTCCTGTCTTGATTGGTTTAATAATTTTAAATTTGTTGAAGGCTGTACGGTGACCTATTGTTATATATGAATATTTATATAAATTAAACATAATTTTCATTTTTTGGCGAAGTTTCCCTTTAATTTCAATAAAAAATTATAAATGGCCCTCTTTATGTAAAAGTTTCTGTCTGTGGTATGTCAAGTATTCTTAATCTCAGATACTTCAAGCGGTTAGTATTAAAACAAGGAATTATTTGAATCTGGAATTATTTTGAATTCTGGAAAATTAATGAAAAATTTATGATGAAATCTAACCCAACTAAATAGGGTTAGCCATGCACATGCATGCATGGCTAAGGGCGGTTAGTTAGTTTATACTGAAATGAAAGTGAAAGTAAAATTAACTTTAGCCATGCGTGCATGGCTAACCCTATTTAGTTGGGTTAATTTCATCATACATTTCAAATCAATTTTCCAGATTTCAAAATTAAACCAGATTCAAATAATTCCTTGTTTTACGCATATGGAATGTTTGTACAGTGTACATGTCCGTTGAGTAGGTTCTATCAGACCTTGACCTCATTTTCAATGCATGGTTCTTTAGTCAATATTGAGTTTTTGTGTAAATGTCTGTTTTTATAGATACTTTAAGCAATAGTTCAAATACATTTGGTGTATGCAATGATTGTAAAGTGTACTATAGTTGTTAATATCTGCGTCATTTTCAGTGATTTTCCAACCCTCATTTTGGGGCTGAATTTCGGCCCCATTCCCAAAGAGAAATATGCTCTTTTTTTCCCAATTTTCAGCTCTAAAATTCCCAATCGTATATGGACATCGTCGCGAGATTTTGTTATTGTCGTATCTCCGTATCGTGTATTATTTTGTTGACAAATCTGTGAGCGTTCGGGGTATTTCGGGAGTTATCATTATCGTTCACTTAAGACGATGATTGGTTTGCAATCTTTTTTGGATTGCATTGCAATCTACGATATTCTGGTCACGTTTGCGCTTGAAACATCCGAATGAATAATTCAATGACAAAGCAAAAAAATGAGACATAATGTAAACAAAATGAACGTAGATCATGTCTCATAATTCCAAATATTACACAAAGAAGCTAAAGGCGGCGGACGGTAGTAAATGACGGAAGCTGGAAGCTTTTGGATTCAAAAAGTCGTTTCTACTTCCTTCTGATGAAACAAGTGAAAGAAGGAAAAGACCGACTCTCAGATACAGAACTGGAACAACTAGTTGACATGTTTAAAAATAAACATGAAGGAAAACTTGGACTTTTAAATAAAACTAAAAAATAAATGCTTCAGATTTCAAATGTGTCTTTTTAGAATTTCTATAGATTCTCATCATTATAAATAGAATCAGAAGGGATAGGTTGAATTTTACCTTTCAAGAGTAAAGTTACAAAGCTTGAGTGCATGCAAATGTGTCCTCAGACACATTCAACTTTTATTTTTAATCCTTTTCCTTAAAAAGATAGCTTATTTTGTAGGCAATTCATGCAGTTAATCCTTCTCAGAATGCAGGATTTTGCACCTAATTTTCAAAATTTTCAAGGGGGGGCATGCCCCCAAACCCCCCTAGCGAGGCGCACACGGCTTATGCCGTGTGCCCGCCGTCGTAAAGACCAATCATATTTTTCCCAAACCATAATTTTTTTCCCAATTGCATGGGCCCCAGGACCTTTCCCCTAAACACCAGGAAAATCACTGCATTTTGGTCTTTGTTGTTTCATTGGCAATCATACCACATCTTCTTTTTTATATTGTCTGTTTGGCAGGGATCATCTGACCATGTGACCTCATTTTCATGGTTCATTGGTCATTGTTAAGTTTTCATGATAGGATTGGTGTTTCTCAGAAATAATAAGCAGTTGGCCAACTAAATTTGGTGCATTGAAGTTATATTGGGGTCTGGAGCTGGCAAGTCAGTTATTGCTAGAAGTTCTTTGTTAATTTATGTATTTGTCAATTTGCTTAGTTTCTTCTGTTATCTTTTCTGACATCAGACTTGTTTAAGCTGAGTTTTACTGCATATTGCTTAGTGTTTGTTTATTCTACATTGGCTAGAGTTATAGAAGGAGGGTTGAGATTATACAAAACAGTGTACCATTCAGCATGTTTGTGCCTGTCCCAAGTCACGAGCCTCTGGCCTTTGTTAGTCTTGTATTTTTTAAAAATTTTAGTTCATTTATATGTTTCGGAGTTTTGTGTGACATCCATTTTCATTGAACATTTTTGTTTAGGGGCCAGCTGGGGCCGCCTCGGGATGCCGAATTATATGGCTGTGTTGATGACCCATTAATGGCCTCTGGGCTGTTTTCTTCTATTTGGTTGGGTTGCTGTCTCTTTGACACATTCCCAATTTCCATTCTCAATTTTAAATTTATCGTAAAGACTTTCAACATAAAACTAATCATAATGAGTAAATTTGACATTTCAGGATGTGCACTCTTGTATGAAACAAGCATAGGCAAGTGTGCCAAAAATTGTCTAATCATCAACTTATCAATACAGTATTCTAATTATCTTTATGTATTTTATAGTGTGGATTATGGCACTCTGTCCACATAGATGACCTTCATCCTCCACCAGAAGAAATTCCATCAGTTTCAGAAATGCACGGTAAATCTGTTAGTGCATTGTTAGCCACCACTAAAGAACAACCTTCAGAGGTTAAGATGGATGTTATGGAAGGTGGCCAGATGGAAAGAATGGAAACAAATGAAGAGGAGGTTGACCTAATGGACATAGAATTACAAGAAAAAACATCAGATATAATTTTTACACCAAAGAGACAGTTTCATGTTGATTATCTGATACTGAAATGTGTACAGCCTGCCCTTGGTAATGTTAAAGATCCACCTACAGATAGTTCCAGGGCTATAGAAAGACTTAAAATTATTTTGAACAGTTTACAGAATGACTCAGGTGTTTATAAGTTATATTTATAATAAGTTATTTAGCTAAATATAAAAAAAAGATGTGGTATGATTGCCAATGAGACAACTCCCCACAAGAGACCAAATGACACAGAAATTAACAACTATTAGTCACCATAGAACCTTCAACAATGAGCAAAGCCCATACAGCATAGTAAGCTTTAAAAGGTTTTACTGGGTTTAGGGATAGGGTATAGTGTGAAATCAGGTGTGAAAATGAGTTATGAAGAGCATAGCTTAGTTTTGACAAATTATATTTGTAATTGGGTAGTACATACATATTGAGAAAAATAATATTTAGGTTTGATACATTAACAGTTTAACGATGTCTATGTTAAGAATAAATGAAGATTAGAAATAAACTCATCATAGATACCAAGATTAAATTTTGTATTTACGCCAGTTAAAGGGTTTATATATCAATGAGACAGAACATTTTGATTAGAATTTATCCAAGAATATCAAAGATACCATACACTCCTAATTTTTCAAATGACATCCAAAAAATAAATAATAGCCCCTCTCCAACCCCCAAAATACCAAACAAAACAACAAGAAAACATCAAATTCAAAAATAAAAACATTTAGAAAAAAAAATTGAGAATGGAAATCGGGAATGTGTCAAAGCGACAACAACCCAACCAAAGAGCAGACAACAGCCGAAGGTCATCATAAGGCATCCATAAGACTGCTTATTCTTCTTTTATTATATTTAGGTGACATGACAGTTCTAACAGGGATTGCTAAGCATCTAACCAGCATACTGAAAGAGAAAGAGCAAGGTCCTACTACAATGATGACAAACTGGCTATCAGCAGAGGCTTCAAAACCAGAGAATATCAACAGAGCTGGTACTTTCAGGTACATCTTAATTTATTTAAGTGTATTGCAAAACCATTCAAGTGTCAAACAAAATATTTATGCAAGTTATGAATTCTAACATGTTCATAGTTATCAACCTCTTCCAATGAGAAATAATGTCAAGACAGACATGACATGCTAAAAAGTGTACAAAAACCTGGGCCGTGCTTTGTTTTCCGAAATTCTTTCACACAGACTTTAATTATCTTTTTAAAAATGTAAAATATCTGTAACATGCTATGTTATAAACAAAATTATGTCTAAATTGTCAAAAAAACATTTGGTATATCTCAAAATTCTTAAAACTTTTTATGCTAGACTCATATGGTTGAGAAATATAAGTTTTAAAATGTAATGCCAAATATGGCTGAGGCAATCTATATCTTTATGAGATTTTTTTTTGTTTTTCAAATAATTTGACCTTTTCTAAAACAAACTGATGCATTTTGTAAATATGGAACTAATGATGGGATGAAATTGGAGAAAATGAAAAAAAAAAAAATTATCTTATTTTATCACATTTACTAAATTAAATTGACCTTTAATTTTATTCCAAAAATTGTAAAACTAACAAGTCTTTTTTGCCCTCCAGGCGATTTGCAGTTCAGTGTTTGGAGTCCAAAGTTATACCGCTTCTAGCTGGAATTATAGCTTTTATAGACACAAACAGAAATCTGGACATACTAACAGTAAATGAACAGTGGAAAACTGACTTGTGGTTGCAAATTTTCAATGATCCAGAATTGACTCAACTTAGATACACTGGGATAGTCTCCCCTTCCCGTCAACAAGAATTACAAGAAGTAATAGTAAAGACAACATCACTAGAAGGAAAAGTTTTCTCAGCTGGCATGCCATTTTCATGGTTGATATTTCAGCAAATTGATGAAGTTTTGAGAAATACTATGAATACAAAAGAAGTTGGAGGTAGAGCTTATATTATGATATTAAAGTATATTAATTTCTGATTGGAAAAAGCTGTTAAATTTTTTTTTAAGATTATAAATTGCCCTTTCTTGACTCACTATGGAGTTTTAAACTAAAAGTTTAAGATATTGTGAACTACTTGTTTTATTCTTACCATGACAATTTTATTCCATGATAAAATTACCAATATTCAGAAACTTGTGTGAATATATTGCTGATTATGCTTAAACAAATAAAGTAATAATTATTTATTAGTCTTCAGTTTGTCACGAATTAATGCAAGAATTTTCTCTATCCACAGATAGCTGGTTTGATATTGTGATGAAAGCAACAGAAATATTCCAGGAATTACCTCTTGGTAGACTCCTTTCCAGTATAGAAGGAACTTATATTCATCAAGTCCTTAAATCCTACATCCTGGACTTTGTACATATGGTTCATGCTGTCCAGTCCGAAGAGGAATGCAATGTAAGTAATATTTTTATATTTAAAATATTGAGTTAGGCCTTTTTTTTTTAATTAGTTGGTTTACGGATCCGCCGACCCGATTTTGTTTAAAAGTGAAATAAAATTAAAATTTTGATTTCGTGTTGTTTTTTATTCCGCCGACCCGATTTTTCGAGTGCTGTGAATAAAAAAATCCGAGGCGTTCCAAAACGTTTTGTCTGTGTCAATAAAGCGTTTGTAGTGAACGGCGTATTTTGAAAAGCTTCGAAATGACGCAGACGAATTCAAAAACCCAACGAGGGAGGACCATGGAGTCTGACGGCTTCATCTACTTTCAGTTGAATATTAACTTTGATGGTCAACGTACTGAGAGCACTTTTATCAAATGCAAACCTAAGCAAACAATCGGCGATGCCATATTCGACAATATGGCTGATGAAAATGTTGCCATTGTCAAGGTACAAACAGTTTCGCCACCAAACAAAACTAGGGCAGACACCCCTACCAGTACACCCGTAGAAGTGCTTGCGTCCTTTGGGGCAAAAATTATATTTGTTGATGTAAATGAAGGAGCACCTCCAGAAAAAAGTGCAAAGCTGAACATGGATGATAAAGTTAATGCTTTTTCAATCCTACTCAAAGCACAGAAAAAATACGACGCATTGCCAACTCAAAGGTATATACTGCTTCTTCGCCAAGCACGCTGCAATTGCAATTATTAAAGGAGTCAGAATAATGTGTTTGGGTAAGGTAACATATCTTTGGGGGAACTGTTACCTTGTGAGCTACCACATTTAAATTCTGGCTCAGTGTGTCAGTTTAGCATTTCATTTCTCATTATCATATTCTCATCCTAATTATGCATCTGATTAGCCACTAGACATTAAACAACAATTGACCATCCATCCATCAAATGCAAAGCATATCAAGATAAGAGCTAAACTATTTCTCCTCCTCAACCCCTGTAATGTCATGAATGAACAGCATTTTTTTTTTTTTTTTCCTCCAACTCAAATTTTTCAGAACAGTTATACGTGAACAAAAAAAAAATCTAAGATTGCTATTTTATTTTTATTTTTTTTACCTCCTCCGACCCTAACCTTTGACACTAGTTGTCCGTAAACCAACTAATTAAAAAAAAAAGGCCTTATATTTGATTCATCTTGAATTGAATCTAAATTTTCAAGTAATGATTATCACATGAGAATATAACTCTACTTGATGTTTATCTTACACAGCATCTTCCGTTGTTATTGTGAATTGTTTAATTTTGTGACTTTAAAAAGTCAAAAATCTTCAATCGAACACTTTTAACATTTTAGAACTTATTATGACACCTTTTATTAAAATGAAAATTTTGACACTTTTAAGGTGATTGCTCTTTTAGGTTACTGGTCATCTATGAAAGATATAGGAAGATGTGGTGTGAGTGCCAATGAGACAACTCTCCATCCAAACAATTTATAAAAGTAAACCATTATAGGTCAATGTAAGGCCTTCAACACGGAGCCTTGGCTCACACCGAACAAAAAACCATAAAGGGCCTCAAAATTACTAGTATAAAACCATTCAAATGGGAAAACCAACGGTCTAATCTATATAAAAAACGAGAAATGAGAAACACGTATAAATTACATAAACAAACGACAACTACTGTACATCAGATTCCTGACTTAGGACAGGTGCAAACATTTGCAGCGGGATTAAACGTTTTAATGGTACCAAACCTTCTCCCTTTTTCTGAAACAATAGCATAACATCACAACATAGAAAACCAATACATATATTCCTCAAAATTGTGATTAAAAAATGATTTACAGAAGTACATATATATATATCATTTTTTTAGGGTGTTTTTGCAGACATTTATTTCTCTGTTCTGATATTTTGAATTTAAGAGTTGAGATATGCTGGTTGCACTACAGCAAATGCAATTCTTTGTTTTCTTTTGCTTGAAGTTTTAATTTTGATGATCAGCATTTGCAAAATTTGTTTTACAAATAGGAAAATTTATTCTACTGGACAATATTCTGCTTTCCTCTTTTGTTAATGGTAGTTTTATGGCAACTAATTACTTTATGTTTCAGCTTGTCTGTGAGACAGTGAGAATTGGATGTAAAATTCTAATTGAAGGAGAATTTGGACGATTATTGCCGTCTTTGTTGGGATGTCACATGGCCCATATTTTACATGATGTTAGATTAAAAAACTTTTCACATATTGTTCATGTATGGTCTGGTGTCAGTCGAAGAACAGTAGAGTTCCAGCAGAAAGAATCAAATTTTCACCTGGTTACTGATGAGGAAATAGTAAGTTTTATATAATCATAGATTTCCACTATTTTGATTGGCATTGAAATTTTCTGATTTATTCCCAATAAAGTGCAACAATTGTTGACTGCACACGCTCTGTGTGACAAGATTATAATTCACAGGAAAACAAACATAAAGCTTGAATTGATATGTGATTCCAATGGTTAAAGCATAATTGCAATTATAAGAATCAATGCTTGACAAAGCATTCATCATGCATATCCTTAAAAGTTTGTTTTTTTAATAGTTAAAGGCGATTCACCAGGACTAGAAATAGTCATTTCATCAATGCTTTTTAGATATCCATGTAAGATAATATGCTGGACTTAAAAGTATTTTTTTTTATAAATTTGGTTAACACACATCTGCCAATGATTCTGTTAAGAGTTATGTCCATTTCCATAGCTTTACTTTTTTTAAGCATTCCCAAATAGATGAAAAAGAAAACTGTGGTATGATTGCCAATGAGACAACTCTTCAACAGGGCCCAAATGACACAAAAATAAACAACTTTTAGTCACAGTATGGCCTTCAACAATGAGCAAAGCCGACACTACAAATTTTCAAAGAACTAATCTTGTGAACTGGAGCTGTCATGTTTGAATTTTTTCAAGAAATTTCCCTTTGTTCCATATAATTTTTGATACATCACATTAATTTTACAGACCCTTGATATTCTGGCACTCCATATGTTGATTGATCATCTTGAGCCAAGCAAGGAATCGTTAAACAAGCCGGAAACCAGAACAAAATGGCTCAGGCAAGTCTGTGATTATAGACCAATCATAGAAAGGATCTTTGGACATTTTAATCAAGACACAGATAGAAGAGAATTTCACTATGGTAAAAAGTGTCAGAGAGGAATTGAACAGGCAAGGTATGTGTGATTGTTAGTGATTAATGCCATTCTTTCATGATGAGTTTTAATATTTTTTGGCTTTTTGTCTGTATCATAAATAACTATACATGTAAAAGATAGATAGAAAACTTTAAAAGGAAAAATGATCAGCAGGATAAGATCTACAAATAAGTCAAAAGGTCAAAATTGAGAGTCAACTTCTGAATGAAATCATTGCCCTTTCATGATGATTTCAACTAAAAAGAAGCCATTGTAACAGATGCAAGTGAGCCTCTAGTTTTACTTTGATATAATTTGAATTTAGTTTAGAGTTATTGTGAAAACAATAAAAAATAGATACATAAATTCTTTGTTTTTTAATCAAGGTTACAATGGACTAGAGTGGTTGTTGTCAAGTTATTTATAGAACATGTATGTACGTCAGGAAAAGAAGAGCTGGATATCAGACGTTGTATGCCACTATGGCAGGTCAGTATTGTGGAAATATAATTCCTTGCATGAACTTGCATTTAATCTATCATACAAATAAACAAACAGTTCTTAAACAGAGTTTGAAGTTATGTCAGTTATGATTTTTGTGATTTATATTAAGAGATGTTAAACCCAAGCCAAAAAGTTAATTTTAAATTTATCAAAAACAAAAAGTTGATCATAACTTTCATATATGGGTAATTTTCAAAAAATGTTGAATTTTGAAATTGAAAAAATTATTAAAAGTAACTTATTCAAACAACCCTCTACTTAAGCAAATCAAAACAAACAGTACTTGAAGAACAAAATATTAAATATGCAATCTTAACGATGTCATACAAGAATATCTTGAAACATTTTTTGATCGGTGGTACAATATTTTGTCTATCCTGTTTTTTCAAAAGAAATTTTGGGTTATTAGGAAAAGGTTTAGATAAAATGTTAAGCCTGTTTTACGTAGCCATTTAGATGGTTTTCAAAATAATAAACTTCTATATACATTCATTCTGTAAAATGATACATTATTTGCCAATTTTCGAGGTTGTACTGAAAAATGCCTCTAAAAATTGGTTTTCAAAGGTTGTAAAAATTACCACCAGTAATGCAAGTCTTAAATAGCAATTTATATTGTTCAGCATTTTTTCACCCTTTCAAATAAACCCAGCATCAACTAAATCCCTCATAAATTAGTTTACTTTTCTCTTTATTTCATTGGTAACAGGAACGTACGCTTCTGATATATCACTAAATAGAAGTCTATCCTGTTACCGATATCAGTATTGCACATGCAAATGCTTAATTGGGAAGATTAAGACATAATACCCTTAAGATGAGTTCAAACAACAAAATATTTCATTCATTTTGCACCTTTATGTTAAGATAAAAAATTTAATGGAGTTTTTGTCTACAATTGTCTATCCTGTTACTGTAACCATAGCAACCATAGTAACAGGATAGACATAACAGGATAGACAAATTTCTTCGTTTTTGATTGCTGTTGTGAAATAACTACTCCCTTTGGTGAAGTGATTACGGTTTTCTATTTTGAATTTGGTTTCTAACATGTTATTGCACTTTTTACAAGCATACTGTTGGTGTAATTAATCAAAATTGTTGGTAACAGCATAGACATGAAAAAAAGTACACTCTATTTTTTTTTACTAAATGTCTTAAAATTTCGTTCTGTACACTGTCATTCAAGAAACGAGGCGTTTTAAATGTATAGATTACTTTGCATTTTTGATATCAACACTGACTGATTCAATATTCATAGGGAGAATAATTTAACGGCTGATTTAAGTAGCGGTAACAGGATGGACATGAACCTCCCGTACGCTGATTGAATTTAGTTTGTAGATAATATGTTACATACAATGATAAAGAAGCTACTATTTTTCGTTAGAGTAATAATGAACGTTCTTAAAAAGTCCCTTTTGCAGATATCAAGGCGATCAGAAAATCGGAAAAAAATCATTTGAAATGTGTTTTTCTGACACTGTACGCACACAAATACCCCCAAAATCGGACTTAAATGGAGTTTAATCTTATCAAAATAGTTACAAGGTGTGTTTATTATTAATGTTCTGAATCACAAATCTGACAAGCTTTCATTTAAACCATTACAACTGAAATTTCCATTAGAAATAAAAAATTTAGCATGGGTGTACTGAAAATTCGACTTTTTGAAAATGACCAATATAACAAAAAATGAAACTTGGACATATTACCAATAATGTTCCTAAATAATAGCCAGGAATATTATATACCTTTTATATGCATTATATGCAAACATTTTTTGTAGTTGTAAACAAAAAAAGCGTAGTATGCAAAAAGATTTTAATGATTAAAAATCAAGGTCAATCAAGGTTGTTGAAATTTCAATGATTGTAATTTTCCCCTAAGGTTTGAAAATAATATAAGAATTATATGTTCTGTGTCAGTTTCTCTAAATTTGCATATTTAAGTACATTTATTCCTGAAAACTATTTTTGTTGAAAAATATTTCCTAATTATTTTGGTCCATTTTATTACAGACTTTTAGAGAGGGTGCAGATATGAAAGACATCAAATCTTTAGAAAAAATGGAGAGATTCTTGAAGCTTTGTCATAAGGACATTGTAAAGAAATGTTTTGGGTAGGTAGACTTAAAATTCTTTTTGATAGCTATATTCATCATTTGTTTTTTTAACCAAAATTCTTGCAAGTGATCTTCTGTTTATGTTGTGAAAAAAAAACCAACTAATAAATATTTCCTTTGTTTCAGGGACCAAGCAAAATGTATATCCTGTGAAAATCCTATAGAAGGTGCACCTGTCAGACTGCCTTGTGATCATGTGATCTGTAGGAAATGTTTCTATGACTGCGTCACACTGAAGGAATTTGAATGTCCAAGCTGTCATGAGAATTTTCCAGCTGATTTGAATCCTAATAAATCAGAAAATGTGTAAGAAAGGAAAGATTTTTTAATATAATGTATAAAGAAGCATTATTTTCCTCCAGCTTCAATGGAGGGGGTATACTTTTTATGCCCCACCTACGATAGTAGAGGGGCATTATGTTTTCTGGTCTGTGCCTCCGTTCATTTGTTCGTCCGTCCGTCTGTGCGTCTGTTCGCTTCAGGTTAAAGTTTTTGGTCAAGGTAGTTTTTGAAGAAGTTGAAGTCCAATCAACTTGAAACTTAGTACACATGTTCCCCATGATATGATCTTTCCAATTTTAATGCCAAATTAAAGGTTTAATCCCAATTTTCACGGTCCACTGAACATAGAAAATGATAGTGCGAGTGGGGCATCCGTGTACTATGGACACATTCTTGTTTATCATCTGTCCAAGTCTTTATCTGTCCTTCCCATAATATTTTGGTTAAATATTTTCAGAAACTACAAATCAGAGCTTCTAAAATCTTTACAGTCGATTGCATTGAGTGTGAAGGTAAAGGTAATATCTTTAGTTAGCTTGCTTAGGAGGGTAGTGTACCTTACCTAATATCGACTTCACGATTCAGTACCAAGCAAGCTAACCAAAGATATTACCTTTACCTACACACTCAATGCAATCAGCTGTAATCAAGCTTCAATATTATCTAATTATCTATGCTCATTAATTTCATGTTGACTAAGATATACTAAGATATTCATTCACATAATGGCCAAAGATATTCTATTACATAATAGCTAAGGATGAAATATTTGACACATTTTTCTCCAGAATTAAAAATCAATTTTTCCAAAATTTTGAAATAAATCCTCCTGTTAGCATGCTAGTTCTTATAATGTGTTTTTACATTATTTCATCATCCAACAACTTCCTGTTTACGAAACACTTAAAGCAGGGGTTCAAAGTAACTCACAGTTCATTTTGATTTTTATTGACAGTGGTGAAATTAGAAAGTACCAGGACTACAGGACACGATGTAACAGTTTCTTCATGGAGGTTGTATCACAGCTTTGTTTTGCTGAGGGAACACCTCCATCACAGGAAGTTATTGAAAAGCTCTTGTCATACATCATTGGCCACAGTAAAGGGAAGAAGGTAGAAAGAGTTGTGTCGAGAGAACTGACCATCTTTGATGATTCAATAGACCCAACCCCAGTTGTACGATCTTTCTTATTACAGCAATTGATGCAGACAAGGTATTTTGTGTTTCTGATTATTTTAATTTGATTGCATGTTCATATTGTAATTGTGCTGTATTCAAATTGTAAATTTATATACAATTTGATTGGAATTTTATTAGATAGCTATAGTTCATCGATCTTTTGAAATTTTTAATAGATTTTCTTGGCTTCAAAAATAAAGGCTTGTATTGTAGCTTTGAAATAGAATACCTTATTATTCAAAAATAATGCTGAAAAAAATTATAAATCAATAAATTAACAGATTTAGATTTGTTACAAAAAAGAAAAGAATTTGTGTTATCAAAACAGATCACAAACACTGATCACTATCATTTGTCAATTTATTACATTTGTTGGGTAAGTCTGTGCATTTTGTTGACATTCCACAACAAAAAGACCTATACAATAAAAGGAATGAGTAGCCAGCATTGTTTATGTTCAAATTTTTCAACATTTACCTGACAAAGACAATTGTACTAATAATCTACAAAATTATTTCAGTGGTCATGAGATTGAGACCCATCTGCTAGCCTACTTTAACTATGCTGATAGATTAGTAAAAACAACAGGGGACAAACAACAACTGATTGAACTATGTCTTCTGGTAATGACCTGTATGGAGGTAAGTTATCTCCCCTTAGATACCTGATACATTAGTAGGTACCACTGGAGACAAACAACAACTGATTGAACTATGTCTTCTGGTAATGACCTGTATGGAGGTAAGTTATCTCCCCTTAGATACCTGATACATTAGTAGGTACCACAGGGGACAAACAACAACTGATTGAACTATGTCTTCTGGTAATGACCTGTATGGAGGTAAGTTATCTCCCCTTAGATACCTGATACATTAGTAGGTACCACTGGAGACAAACAACAACTGATTGAACTATGTCTTCTGGTAATGACCTGTATGGAGGTAAGTTATCTCCCCTTAGATACCTGATACATTAGTAGGTACCACAGGATACAAACAACAACTGATTGAACTATGTCTTCTGGTAATGACCTGTATGGAGGTAAGTTATCTCCCCTTAGATACCTGATACATTAGTAGGTACCACTGGGGACAAACAACAACTGATTGAACTATGTCTTCTGGTAATGACCTGTATGGAGGTAAGTTATCTCCCCTTAGATACCTGATACATTAGTAGGTACCACTGGAGACAAACAACAACTGATTGAACTATGTCTTCTAGTAATGACCTGTATGGAGGTAAGTTATCTCCCCTTAGATACCTGATACATTAGTAGGTACCACTGGAGACAAACAACAACTGATTGAACTATGTCTTCTGGTAATGACCTGTATGGAGGTAAGTTGTCTCCCCTTAGATACCTGATACATTAGTAGGTACCACTGGAGACAAACAACAACTGATTGAACTATGTCTTCTGGTAATGACCTGTATGGAGGTAAGTTATCTCCCCTTAGATACCTGATACATTAGTAGGTACCACTGGAGACAAACAACAACTGATTGAACTATGTCTTCTGGTAATGACCTGTATGGAGGTAAGTTATCTCCCCTTAGATACCTGATACATTAGTAGGTACCACAGGAGACAAACAACAACTGATTGAACTATGTCTTCTGGTAATGACCTGTATGGAGGTAAGTTATCTCCCCTTAGATACCTGATAGATTAGTAGGTACTACAGGGGACAAACAACAACTGATTGAACTATGTCTTCTGGTAATGACCTGTATGGAGGTAAGTTATCTCCCCTTAGATACCTGATACATTAGTAGGTACCACTGGAGACAAACAACAACTGATTGAACTATGTCTTCTGGTAATGACCTGTATGGAGGTAAGTTATCTCCCCTTAGATACCTGATACATTAGTAGGTACCACTGGAGACAAACAACAACTGATTGAACTATGTCTTCTGGTAATGACCTGTATGGAGGTAAGTTATCTCCCCTTAGATACCTGATACATTAGTAGGTACCACTGGAGACAAACAACAACTGATTGAACTATGTCTTTTGGTAATGACCTGTATGGAGGTAAGTTATCTCCCCTTAGATACCTGATACATTAGTAGGTACCACAGGAGACAAACAACAACTGATTGAACTATGTCTTCTGGTAATGACCTGTATGGAGGTAAGTTATCTCCCCCTTAGATACCTGATACATTAGTAGGTACCACTGGAGACAAACAACAACTGATTGAACTATGTCTTCTGGTAATGACCTGTATGGAGGTAAGTTATCTCCCCTTAGATACCTGATACATTAGTAGGTACCACTGGAGACAAACAACAACTGATTGAACTATGTCTTCTGGTAATGACCTGTATGGAGGTAAGTTATCTCCCCCTTAGATACCTGATACATTAATAGGTACCACAGGGGACAAACAACAACTGATTGAACTATGTCTTCTGGTAATGACCTGTATGGAGGTAAGTTATCTCCCCCTTAGATACCTGATACATTAGTAGGTACCACAGGAGACAAACAACAACTGATTGAACTATGTCTTCTGGTAATGACCTGTATGGAGGTAAGTTATCTCCCCTTAGATACCTGATACATTAGTAGGTACCACAGGAGACAAACAACAACTGATTGAACTATGTCTTCTGGTAATGACCTGTATGGAGGTAAGTTATCTCCCCCTTAGATACCTGATACATTAGTAGGTACCACAGGAGACAAACAACAACTGATTGAACTATGTCTTCTGGTAATGACCTGTATGGAGGTAAGTTATCTCCCCCTTAGATACCTGATACATTAGTAGGTACCACAGGGGACAAACAACAACTGATTGAACTATGTCTTCTGGTAATGACCTGTATGGAGGTAAGTTATCTCCCCCTTAGATACCTGATACATTAGTAGGTACCACAGGGGACAAACAACAACTGATTGAACTATGTCTTCTGGTAATGACCTGTATGGAGGTAAGTTATCTCCCCCTTAGATACCTGATACATTAGTAGGTACCACTGGAGACAAACAACAACTGATTGAACTATGTCTTCTGGTAATGACCTGTATGGAGGTAAGTTATCTCCCCTTAGATACCTGATACATTAGTAGGTACCACAGGGGACAAACAACAACTGATTGAACTATGTCTTCTGGTTATGACCTGTATGGAGGTAAGTTATCTCCCCTTAGATACCTGATACATTAGTAGGTACTACAGGGGACAAACAACAATTGATTGAACTATGTCTTCTGGTAATGACCTGTATGGAGGTAAGTTATCTCCCCTTAGATACCTGATACATTAGTAGGTACCACTGGAGACAAACAACAACTGATTGAACTATGTCTTCTGGTAATGACCTGTATGGAGGTAAGTTATCTCCCCTTAGATACCTGATACATTAGTAGGTACCACTGGAGACAAACAACAACTGATTGAACTATGTCTTCTGGTAATGACCTGTATGGAGGTAAGTTATCTCCCCTTAGATACCTGATACATTAGTAGGTACCACAGGAGACAAACAACAACTGATTGAACTATGTCTTCTGGTAATGACCTGTATGGAGGTAAGTTATCTCCCCTTAGATACCTGATAGATTAGTAGGTACTAAGGGGACAAACAACAACTGATTGAACTATGTCTTCTGGTAATGACCTGTATGGAGGTAAGTTATCTCCCCTTAGATACCTGATACATTAGTAGGTACCACTGGAGACAAACAACAACTGATTGAACTATGTCTTCTGGTAATGACCTGTATGGAGGTAAGTTATCTCCCCTTAGATACCTGATACATTAGTAGGTACCACTGGAGACAAACAACAACTGATTGAACTATGTCTTCTGGTAATGACCTGTATGGAGGTAAGTTATCTCCCCTTAGATACCTGATACATTAGTAGGTACCACTGGAGGACAAACAACAACTGATTGAACTATGTCTTTGGTAATGACCTGTATGGAGGTAAGTTATCTCCCCTTAGATACCTGATACATTAGTAGGTACCACAGGAGACAAACAACAACTGATTGAACTATGTCTTCTGGTAATGACCTGTATGGAGGTAAGTTATCCCCTTAGATACCTGATACATTAGTAGGTACCACTGGAGACAAACAACAACTGATTGAACTATGTCTTCTGGTAATGACCTGTATGGAGGTAAGTTATCTCCCCTTAGATACCTGATACATTAGTAGGTACCACAGGAGACAAACAACAAACTGATTGAACTATGTCTTCTGGTAATGACCTGTATGGAGGTAAGTTATCTCCCCTTAGATACCTGATACATTAGTAGGTACACAGGAGACAAACAACAACTGATTGAACTATGTCTTCTGGTAATGACCTGTATGGAGGTAAGTTATCTCCCCTTAGATACCTGATACATTAGTAGGTACCACAGGAGACAAACAAACAACTGATTGAACTATGTCTTCTGGTAATGACCTGTATGGAGGTAAGTTATCTCCCCTTAGATACCTGATACATTAGTAGGTACCACAGGGGACAAACAACAACTGATTGAACTATGTCTTCTGGTAATGACCTGTATGGAGGTAAGTTATCTCCCCTTAGATACCTGATACATTAGTAGGTACCACGGAGACAAACAACAACTGATTGAACTATGTCTTCTGGTAATGACCTGTATGGAGGTAAGTTATCTCCCCTTAGATACCTGATACATTAGTAGGTACCACTGGGGACAAACAACAACTGATTGAACTATGTCTTCTGGTAATGACCTGTATGGAGGTAAGTTATCTCCCCCTTAGATACCTGATACATTAGTAGGTACCACAGGGAAAAACAACAACTGATTGAACTATGTCTTCTGGTAATGACCTGTATGGAGGTAAGTTATCTCCCCCTTAGATACCTGATACATTAGTAGGTACCACAGGAGACAAACAACAACTGATTGAACTATGTCTTCTGGTAATGACCTGTATGGAGGTAAGTTATCTCCCCTTAGATACCTGATACATTAGTAGGTACCACAGGAGACAAACAACAACTGATTGAACTATGTCTTCTGGTAATGACCTGTATGGAGGTAAGTTATCTCCCCTTAGATACCTGATACATTAGTAGGTACCACTGGAGACAAACAACAACTGATTGAACTATGTCTTCTAGTAATGACCTGTATGGAGGTAAGTTATCTCCCCTTAGATACCTGATACATTAGTAGGTACCACTGGAGACAAACAACAACTGATTGAACTATGTCTTCTGGTAATGACCTGTATGGAGGTAAGTTGTCTCCCCTTAGATACCTGATACATTAGTAGGTACCACTGGAGACAAACAACAACTGATTGAACTATGTCTTCTGGTAATGACCTGTATGGAGGTAAGTTATCTCCCCTTAGATACCTGATACATTAGTAGGTACCACTGGAGACAAACAACAACTGATTGAACTATGTCTTCTGGTAATGACCTGTATGGAGGTAAGTTATCTCCCCTTAGATACCTGATACATTAGTAGGTACTACAGGGGACAAACAACAACTGATTGAACTATGTCTTCTGGTAATGACCTGTATGGAGGTAAGTTATCTCCCCTTAGATACCTGATACATTAGTAGGTACCACTGGAGACAAACAACAACTGATTGAACTATGTCTTCTGGTAATGACCTGTATGGAGGTAAGTTATCTCCCCTTAGATACCTGATACATTAGTAGGTACCACTGGAGACAAACAACAACTGATTGAACTATGTCTTCTGGTAATGACCTGTATGGAGGTAAGTTATCTCCCCTTAGATACCTGATACATTAGTAGGTACCACTGGAGACAAACAACAACTGATTGAACTATGTCTTTTGGTAATGACCTGTATGGAGGTAAGTTATCTCCCCTTAGATACCTGATACATTAGTAGGTACCACAGGAGACAAACAACAACTGATTGAACTATGTCTTCTGGTAATGACCTGTATGGAGGTAAGTTATCTCCCCCTTAGATACCTGATACATTAGTAGGTACCACTGGAGACAAACAACAACTGATTGAACTATGTCTTCTGGTAATGACCTGTATGGAGGTAAGTTATCTCCCCCTTAGATACCTGATACATTAGTAGGTACCACTGGAGACAAACAACAACTGATTGAACTATGTCTTCTGGTAATGACCTGTATGGAGGTAAGTTATCTCCCCCTTAGATACCTGATACATTAATAGGTACCACAGGGGACAAACAACAAACTGATTGAACTATGTCTACTGGTAATGACCTGTATGGAGGTAAGTTATCTCCCCCTTAGATACCTGATACATTAGTAGGTACCACAGGAGACAAACAACAACTGATTGAACTATGTCTTCTGGTAATGACCTGTATGGAGGTAAGTTATCTCCCCTTAGATACCTGATACATTAGTAGGTACCACAGGAGACAAACAACAACTGATTGAACTATGTCTTCTGGTAATGACCTGTATGGAGGTAAGTTATCTCCCCTTAGATACCTGATACATTAGTAGGTACCACAGGAGACAAACAACAACTGATTGAACTATGTCTTCTGGTAATGACCTGTATGGAGGTAAGTTATCTCCCCCTTAGATACCTGATACATTAGTAGGTACCACAGGGGACAAACAACAACTGATTGAACTATGTCTTCTGGTAATGACCTGTATGGAGGTAAGTTATCTCCCCCTTAGATACCTGATACATTAGTAGGTACCACAGGGGACAAACAACAACTGATTGAACTATGTCTTCTGGTAATGACCTGACAAACAACAATTGATTGAACTATGTCTTCTGGTAATGACCTGTATGGAGGTAAGTTATCTCCCCTTAGATACCTGATACATTAGTAGGTACCACTGGAGACAAACAACAACTGATTGAACTATGTCTTCTGGTAATGACCTGTATGGAGGTAAGTTATCTCCCCTTAGATACCTGATACATTAGTAGGTACCACAGGAGACAAACAACAACTGATTGAACTATGTCTTCTGGTAATGACCTGTATGGAGGTAAGTTATCTCCCCTTAGATACCTGATACATTAGTAGGTACCACTGGAGACAAACAACAACTGATTGAACTATGTCTTCTGGTAATGACCTGTATGGAGGTAAGTTATCTCCCCTTAGATACCTGATACATTAGTAGGTACCACAGGAGACAAACAACAACTGATTGAACTATGTCTTCTGGTAATGACCTGTATGGAGGTAAGTTATCTCCCCCTTAGATACCTGATACATTAGTAGGTACCACAGGGGACAAACAACAACTGATTGAACTATGTCTTCTGGTAATGACCTGTATGGAGGTAAGTTATCTCCCCTTAGATACCTGATACATTAGTAGGTACCACTGGAGACAAACAACAACTGATTGAACTATGTCTTCTGGTAATGACCTGTATGGAGGTAAGTTATCTCCCCTTTAAATACATAATTACAGGCTACTGAAGTTTAATGTTTAATGTACCCTATGCTTATTTTTAAATTATTTTTTTTCCGTTATGATCCAAACTTAATATTTGACCAGAAAGTATGTTGTTTGTGATATATCAAATATTTGAAAATGAAAAGCTGAAACAAACAACAGCAGAAATATTTTAAAATTTCTATGTGTCTTTTATGATGACCATGATGCAAAAGAACTGATTGTGAATGTTATAAGTCATTTTCCATCACATACATGATTAGAACAGTGGTTAGATTAATGTGTTAAAATTAAAATTCAACATGTTTTTCCTTGAAAACCATGGCAGCATTCTTTTGTTTCAAATAATACACTTAATGTAAAATTAAAACAACTTTAAATATAACTTGACATTATGAAATATTCAGAATTGTTTCCCCTCTATTAAAGCATTGGAATAAATATATTTCAGAAATTACATTAGTGTCAATTTCATTAAGAATGAAGGTTTTTTATGAATTTGGAATTAGAAAGTTTACAAAATATACTATCATGTTCTATATCATATAAATGCCTTCAGATTATTTTCAATTCTCTGATTTTCTTGTTGTTTGGTTGCTGTCTTATTGACTGTATTTACAATAATCTCTATATTCATTTATTTAAATTATTGAACTGTTTTCCAGGATTCATTACATCAGCAGTACGCACACAGAGAGGATGAAATTACCATGGCAACCAAAATGTTAAGGGATGCAGTACCTAATATAATTGGTGACATTGAATTGTTAGATAAAATTGACAATCTTTCCAAAGTGAGGTTTTCATTGACAGTTGTTTCTAAATATATACACAAACTATATGGAACAGCCCAGAAATCTATGCCAGATCCTACAGTGAGGAAGTTATTTGACGCTGCTTCTAAACTCTGTGAAGAATGTGGATCTCCATGGCCAAGGTAGATAATCATCTTTGAATTTGGAATAAATTTTTTTCATACAATGAGAATGTGCGTTAACAATATGTTTTTGTGAAGAATGAAAAGTTCAACATTTTTAAACATTTTAAAGACATTGAATCATGATCCTGAATATGCTTGTAAAATTTACTGAAGGACTTTAGACAACAAACTATCTTTCAATTAATTACCTCATCATGCAACTTTTTAATATCTTTTTCGGTCTATATATAGAAAGGTTAGTTTATTTAAAGTAATTTTATATACATTTCATCTTACTTTTGTGTGCATAAATTTACATTAATGAATCATAAACAAGCTGCATTTATCATTTCGACATGAAGCAAACAACAATGAACATAAAGGTACCACAATTTTGTTCTTTAGATATTAAATAAGTTCTTGTAAGCCTCTGGAAATCTTTTTACAATATTAACATATGTTACAGGAGATACTTTGTGAAGCAGTTGTGTCGATGTTATGGAATTGAGAGTTATCAAACAGTTGTAACAAAAAGTGAAGCTAGCTTCCTTCGATGGGTCCGTCTGCCAGAATTGAAAGGAAACAAGGTAAAAATTCAAGTGTAATGACGAATTTATAAAAGATCTACATGCACTATACACAGATTACTGAAAATGATGATACTTTTCACTTTTACAACTTATTTGTTATCATCATTTATACACCTTACTACCTAAAAAAGGTAATGTAAGTGATTGGTGAGTCTGTCTGTTTGTTAATTCATTTGTTCTCTTGTTTGTCCTAAGATATGATCATTAGATCATCTTTCTGTTTAACTTTTGTATCTGCAACTGTCCCTGAACATATGTTTACAAATACTTTAATTTATGGTATGGGGTATGATTAGTTCAACACATTCAAAAAGTAAAAATAACAAAAAAACTGAATTCTAGGGAAAATTTGAAATAGAAATCATTTATCAAATGGCAAAATCAAAAGCTTGAACACACTAAATAAATGGATAATAACTGTCATATACCTTGGCATTTCCTTATGTAGAAAGTGGTGGATTAAACCTGGGTTTATAGCTAGTTAAACCTCTCATTTGTAAGACAGTCACAATGTTTTATCATACTGGACAATTGTTTCAGAATTGAATTAAAATGTAACATGTGAATAAATGTTTCTAATTTATATTTGATTATAGGTAGAAGAATGCCATGACAGATACATTGTGACTGGAGACGAATACAAAGAGTTGAGAGAGACCATCGTTACCACTGTTCTAGGTGGAAACAGTGAAAAACTAGAACTCTTGCTCCAGGTATGTTTGGTGCAATTTTTGAGGGCTATAAAAATAAGAAGATTGGATATGATAGCCAATGAGACATCTTTCCAACATGACCAAATGACCTAAAAGTTTATAGAGAATATAGGTCACAGCATGGCCTTCAACAAAAGCAAAACCAAAAACCACAAATAAGCTATAAAAGACTAAGAAATGACAAATGACAATTCAAAGCAGAAAATTAACAGCCTGATCTATGTACAAACAATGAAGGAATAACAAATAGGATATACAGTAACAAACATCAACCATGGCATTACAGGATGCAGTCAAAGAATATGGCGAGGTAAACATGTCTGTGGGCCTACCTTGCCCCTAGCCTGGGAAAGTGGTGTAGCAGCACAACATAAGATAACACTTTAAAAATCAGTTGTAAAAGGCTTATCTCACCAGATTGGTATAAAACATAATTACAACTAATAAAAACATAAAAGACACAGAGTATAAATCTGAGAGTACTAGCAGTTACTGAAGCTAGTTAAAAGCCAATAACAACAACAAGAAAATAATTTATCTCAAAATGTCCATGTCTTAGCATGTAGAATTTGAAAAATTAAATTTATTATCATAATTTTTAAAGTTTTGTGAGGAAAATTCAGCATAACTGATAATTTTAGTAATCAGTTTTAAGAAAAGTGGAATGTGCGAAGATAGATTTTATTTTATTTAATGCTTTAATTTGTTTTTCAGAAACCACCAAATGAATGGCAGACTAGAATCAAATTACTACTTGCTTTACATAGAGAGATGACTATGAATAATGTGTATGGAGGTCAGACACAAAAATTCACAGAGAAGGTTAGTACAGTGTTTTATACTTTGCTGTTTGTCTATTGTATATATATATTGACATAAAGTAATTTTGCTGTGAAGCAGTTTTTCCCTTTATTTTGTTTTTCCTGAATAAATTTGCATTGTTCATTGATGAATAATTTTGGCATTTCTGCTTGCTGAGACCTCTGAGACCTCTGATTGGTCACAGTTTTTCATTTACAATGATCATAAGCATGTCAACATTGGGGTTAAGGGTTTGAACCCAATTCTAAATACTTATTTAAATTGAATCATAGTGAGATTGATCAGTCACAAACAATTTTTTTACAAAATTTACAAAATTTTACAATTTGACCAGTAATTTTGTATTCTTACATTGCATTATTATATTTTTTATTTTATTTATTTTATAGGGAAAGGAGTTCTTAAATGAGTTTATAATGAGCCATGTGATTGTAAAAAATAAGGTAAGACTCAGAAATACAAAAAAAGATTAGTCTATAAAAAAGGATAGAAGACTTTCAAAAACCATATGACTTTTAAAAAAGACAAATCTACCTTCTATGACATTGACATGCTTTGAACTTTACCTTCAATGGATTAAAACCACTTTTTACATGTTGTACAGATACACCAATAAAAAGAAACCCAGAAAACCAAAAAGACCATTCTAACAAATAAAAAAACTTGAGTATGGGAGTCATTTATAAAGAAAACCATAGGGAAAAAGGAGGAAAAATGAAGATATTTTACACAGAAGTGAATTTTCATGATGTCACTTACTGGAAAAAGCCTAGAATAATCCATTTTCATGAACATTGTTTATACCATAAATCTAAATATTTTAGGAAATAACACAGGGTAAATGAGAAATACCTTATGGAGATTACCAGGAAACATTATCCCTGCAATGGAATTAGCAGACCAGAACATTTCTTGTTTACTGACACATTTTTTGGTTATGATGGCTGAAATTCCAGGGAAGACAACTCTACTTACCCCTCTACACAGAATAGCTCTGGACCCTCAAGGCATGGCTGTAAGTAGTGATAAGTTTTGACATGAATATGCAGTGGCAGATCCAGGTGGGGGGAGGGGGAGACAGGGGGATTTAACCCCCCTTTTTTAATGATCAATGCATTTGAATGGAGACATATAGTTGAAACCCTCCTTTATCCTTTATTGGGACCCCCTCCCCTTTTTTTTTAAATAGCTGGATCCATCCCCTGACATGAACTAATGTTTTTATTCTAAAACTGTATCTAAATTATTAGAACATTTTAACACTACAAATTATTGATTTCAAATTTAACAAATGAATAAATAAATAATATTTCAAGTCATTCAGTGAAGAAATATGTTTTCTTCAATTCTTGCATGGATCTATACACAAAATAACACTGTGTGTATTACTACAAGAGGGAAAATTTCAAGTTCATTTTCAATTCTTTGAAGGTGCATTTAGGGGATAAAGTGATTCTGCCCTCAGCTTATATTTTATGAATATTTAAAAAAAAATAAATGAATAATATTGTTATTCTCTATTTTTGAAGAATTGTTTAGTGGCTAATTTTATTGCAATTTTAATAATGTAGTATTTTTTTCTTTTGAAAAGAAATCTTTCTTTCCTACAATGCCACAAGATGAAGTATCAGAAATAAAAGAAGCTCTTCTTGCTGCCAGACAGCAGACGCCAGGGGAAAATCCAGTGTTTTACAGTATGTACAAATTGCTTCGACATGTAACTAGAAACAGAGGAAATATGTTTTTACTGTGGATTCATTTATTTTTGTGGAATGAGGAGAAATTGCATTTTTGTGGATATTTGATTTCTTGGTTTGGACAAAAAAAAATAAAAAAAGCTTGTAAAAATTCGTTGAACATTTGAATTCATGGTTCACCTGTATCCACAAATTATGCCACGAAATTTGTTGTCCAACGAATAAAAATGAATCCACAGTATCAGGAAGTTTCTATATTTAGTTTTCCATCTTGTGTTTATTATTAACCAGTAACATTGCTATATATGTTAAGCTAACTGTCTAGAAGCCTAAGTTTTTCTTAAAGTATTACGTAAAACCAATTGGTCAATAAAAAACAAATAAAGTAGGATAATGCCATGAACAATATGACCAGACAGACAATAGACAAACAGTATAAAGAGTAAAGTATTGAGAAACATTCCACGAAACACCAGGGCTTATGGGTAATAAAATATTTGAGTACATTAATGGATCTCAGGCTCAACAAATTCTAATACAGGATTAATTCGAGTAAAACCTTTTTACTCGGAATACTGAATAAAGTTTTATTATCAAAAAGCCAGGAAGGAACTATGGTGCACCTGTAGTTTATCCTGTTTCAAAATGTGGAACTGTGGAATCATTACTCGTTGGATACCAATATTCGTGGATTTCGTGGGTACAGGTTGACATCATATCTTTAAGGAATAGTTTAAAATATTTGGTTAAGAAATGTAGACAAATATTCAGTACAAATAAATGATTGATTTAATAACTTCTATTTCAGGGTGTCCTAATGGTCATCCATATGTAATTGGAAATGTAAGTATCATACAAGGCTATGGTTATTTTTTCCCTGTTCTGAAGAAGCAGGTGAAACAGTTTTTCCCTCTGTCCCAAAGAAATGTTTGTTCACATTTTTTCTCATAAATTACAAGTACGAGCTCCTTAAACTTTGATAGCCAGCTCCATGTGAGAATGCTTTTCCATCTGATGCATTTTCAGATTTTGCCCTCATCCAGTTCCTGTTTACCAATGCAATTTCTTTTAAAATATTGTTACACATAATGGCCATGCACTTGTGCAGTGATTTATTTTAATGTGAGCTGCCAATATTTTATCATAGTCTTCACTGATTTGGCAATTAAAGTTTTAATTTGATATATATCTGTATGTATTATGCAATAATTTAATTTTGGATGTAACATGTTTTCTTATTGGCTAACAGTGTTTTGTTTATAAGCTCATAGACATAATTTCGTCATGTGACCATGATGTCATCAACATTTTTTCATGATTTTCTCCAGTTTGAAATGGAATTTAGAATTAAATTATAAGAAATGACTGTAATATTTTTTCTGTCTATTGGAAAATAACATCAAAATTTGCTGCACACTTTGAAATAACACACTACACAGGTTATTCAGTATGGACCACATTTTTGATGTTATTTCCTCTCAGACAGAAAAAATATTACAGATGAGACTGTCGTAAAAGTGAGAGGTTAAGCGCTATAAAACCAGGTTCAATCCACCATTTTCTACATTTAAAAATGCCTGTACCAAGTCAGGAATATGACAGTTGTTGTCCATTCGTTTGATGTGTTTTGTCATTTGATTTTGCCATGTGATTACGGATTTTCCGATTGAATTTTCCTCGGAGTTCAGTATTTTTGTGACTTTACTTTTTCCTTAATTACAAAGCAGTCTCACTTGTAATAATGTGTTATTGTAGTGTGGACGAGCTGCAACAGTTGGTATTTGTAAAGCCTGTGGTAGGGAGATTGGTGGTGAAGGATATCAACTCAGAGCTGGAAATGAAATGGACACTGGGTAAGCTTTTAGTGGCTTAATTGATTTTTTGTTCTTTTCAACTTTTTATTTTAATGAAGTAAAGCTTTTCCATTTTTTGTAAACAAATTAATTGATATATTTATTAATGCTAAAATTTTGCAATTAACAACACTAATTTCAATATTTTTTAAAAGATTTTTTTGCTTTAAGGACTGTTCCAAAATTGATCAGGGTTGGAGATTGAAGGCACTCTGATTAATTAATCAAAACTCTGAGAGATTGAATTTTCCTTTGAAATTTAAAAGTATTATAAGTAAAAGAATGAATTTATATTGTGGGTTGTTAGGTCTAAAACAAAAATGCCTACCTGCACCCATGAGTTTTATTTAGGCCTAGGGCTGTGTTAAACTAGCCATAATGTTGCATGGTAACAAGCCTGTATCTGATTGACAATTTATTTTTATTTTCCAGCCTTGATAGAACTGAAACAGGCCACATATTAGGAAGAGCAACAAAGATGGGACCTGTGTCTGCCCCAGAGAGAAAATTAAATAGAGCCTCATTTTCAGTACTTAGACTGTTAACCCATATCTCCATGTATGTAGGAGCTAATGTCAATCTACAGGTAAGATATGAAATTAAAAAGACCTAAAATAACCATTTTAATCACCAGTAGAATTCTCAGATATTTCCCCCCTGGTGCAATTTTTTCTTGTCCGATATACAGGACCTGTCGGACAACAACTTTTTGAAAAGTCTATTTAAGGCTTACAATTTGGTACACTAGAATCTTTATTAGAATTCCCAATGGTGCTTGAATCAAAATGGATGGAAGACCAAATCATTATCAAAAAACACTGAAAAGTTTAAACCAAATCTTACAAAAAATGTGTGCCAAATACAACTACAGCTATCTCTGCTGGGGGTAGACACATTTTTTAAGTGTTTTAATCAGTAATATGTTTGTACAAGTCATTTTCAACTTTTCTATTTTAAACACTGATGTGAAACAGAGGCAATATAATCTGTCTGTGTAATTTGAATAATAGAAGCTCAGTAATATTTTTGAAAAATGTTTACACAAACCTTCAAGTTATTTTTAAGAGTTATGTCCCTTACCTTATGTATACTTGCTTTATAAATGATTAGTCAAAATTTCTCAATCAAGATTTTATGAAAAAGAGATGGTAATGTTTTCTAATTTCCTTTTAAGGCAGTGTGTCAGTCAATCAAACCAAACATTGAGCAAGCAGATGTAGGAAGATACTTGATAGAACATATCGACCTTGACCTGACCTCTGTTCAGAATGTCCTTGGTAAAAACAAAGATGAAATCTTGGTTTTAATTCATTATCTGTTAGCTAGGATTATGAATGAACACACAATAGCTATTATTGGTAAGTGTAATTTGGATAAACCAACACAGGAATAGGATCAGGGTCTAATTTAATCAATCATTGTGTTTTTACATCCAAAAGTGTAATTGATGTTTTTTGTAATTTAAAATTGTCAGGTTTTTTCTTCTTGCAGCTATGAAATTGTTATTTTGATCTATAGGTCAGGTGAAATGATTGAACAAAAAATAATCCAACCTTGCCAAAATTTGAAGTTCTTTGATAGATATTTTATTTTCATTATTATTCAGTAATGTTCTGGCTTTTTCTGGCAATCAGTCCAGACGGTGAGAACTATTCACACCTCTTTTTTTTATTTCGACAGTTTGCTATTTATAAATTTCAATTTTTTTTTTGGTCAAAATAATAGTGTCTATTGAAACATCTATGTAATTTAATTTCATCATGATAGGACATCTATTTACAGGAGAAAATCAAACTCCAAATGTTTGTGGATTAACGGATAAAGCATCAAGATCAAAGTGGGAGGAAGATTTTGCTAAAAGATATATTGAACCTGTTATTCAGGTATATTCCTTTTGTTTAAACTGTATACTTTTCAATAGATGTGCTACTAGTTTTAGTAATAGATGATTTATGGGTAAAATATTATAGGCTTAAGGGTTAGGAGGTAAGGGCTTTCAAGGACAAAATGTCAGGGGTAAGTGATTTGGATAATGATTGTTATACCCTAGCCACCACCCATAAGTTTTATTTTCATTTGTAACAGAATTGTTTTTGCTATACACCTATTTAGGTGGTACCCAACACTTTCACTAAAATTAATTTGGCTCTTTTAATTTTCATAAAATTTTGTCAAAGTATTTACTTTGAGACTTTAATAAAAATATAAAAATTTAATTTTTTTTGAACCAACCCTTTTGTCAGAAAAATTACACTGGTTATTAATATTCCTTTTACAACACAACTTAATTAAAACGTTTAGCTGACTTTACAGAGTTATCTCCCTGTAGTGTTAGGTACCACCTTAACTACTGTAAAAAAAAATATATGCTCTTATGTCCAAACCTCTAATACATTTTTACTTTGGAATAGCCCTAATGTGATTTACTTTATTGTTTACATTACTTTATTGTAGATTTACCACAACTTTGGTTTCAAAACAAAATATAAGCTTGTGTTGAAATGTAGACAGAATTCAAGTCTTTGCAAAGTGATTCGTATAACATATGTATTCTTTTATCCTATGCATGATTCTATGATTTTTTTCTATCTTCTAGGACATGCAGAATATCTTAAGAGTGATTAACGGTAAAATCTTGAATGACCAAAGACTTGGTAAGAATTATTATTAGCTTTGTATAACATCATTGGGTCAGTTGGCACTCAATATAGATCTTTGGAACTCAAAATTAGTTCATTTAAACATTGAATATAATACGGAGAATCTCAAAAATACAAATGATTTTCTTTAATTGGCATAATAGTGAAATGTAAGTTTAATTAGTTAAATGCCCATGAACAAAGAGCATGCAATAGTGAATGTCCACTTTCTTAAAACCATGATTTTGTCTTGAAATGTGTTACATCCAAATGTTTTTACACAATTCTGTTGTCTTTTATTGTTAGCAACAGAAATGTTCATAGTATAAACTTATACTTAGTGAACTTATAGAAGATGGACATATATGTTAGAATAAGAATAAAATAAATGATATGAAGCAATGGAATACAGTGAAATAAAGACGGCTGAAATTTAAAACTTTTCTTTTGAATGACATTATATAACCATTAACCAAAAATTATCTATAATTTTTAGTATGAATGAACTATTCATTGTTGAAAACTGATTTAATATAAATGCAAATATTTTTTTTCTTTTTCAGGAGCTGACCCACTACTGCAAAAAAACTGTATGAAAAGACAAACCACAAGATAAAAGAGGCTGTAATGCTGCTACAAGAATTTTCCCTTTATTTTTGGGGATATAGGGCTATGATTTCTGTTAAAACATTTAAAAACAAATCTTTATTCACCCCAAAAAGAAAAAACCCTTCCCTTTGATTATTCCTCAAAGAGGTAAGGGCAATTAA